>CAIGRF010226212.1:6258-26889 GCA_903798235.1 Fraxinus ornus | reverse complement strand
AAAAAAAAAAAAAAAAAAAGCATCAAGAATGCTAATCATGACTATATCAAATAAGGATGATGTACAGTATTTTTTTTATTTTATTTTTTGAATCACTAAGGTGATGTTTATTAAATTTTCTATTGTAGGTCACTCATAAAAAATAAAAAAAGTTGGGGGGTTTAAATTCAGTGGGAATTAAATGGCCCACAATGTCCACGAATTACACGCAATAACATAACTTTTTCACAACATTTATGGCTAGCCAAAATAATGAAGATCAAATGCATTCCTTCAATATAATAGAATTTTTTCTTTATTACAAGCTGCATGGCACAATCTTGCTTAGCCTCTGCAAGGGTTAAGCACCCATTTCTTTGTGTGGTGCATGGAACATCCAATATACTTTAATGGAAATTCGAAATCTTTGCTGCTTTTTTAAATGTCATTTACCACATTTTTGAGAAGGTAACAACAATATGGAGCCATTCACACAAACATCCAGAATTCTATCTCCTGATGAACTACATGGAAAAGTGTTGCGTCTTTTCATTGATTCTTCATATTTACCATATGATTGTGTTTAGTTTTTTCACTTGTGAGGAACTTGTAAGGGAGGGATACCTCCATTTTGTATGAAGGTAGGTCGTCCCTAGAGGTCATTTGGAGTTTTTTGGCCTTTTACTGGAGGTTTGGACTAGCCCCCTAAAGTTTTCTGATCAAAAGAAATATATTGCTTGTGTAAGTAACTTCATCTCCAACACATCCACCTTGGAAGTAATGACGGTAATGACAGATATATTTCACTCAAGGAGAAGCGATCAAAATAAATATGATGGACAAAAGGGTGGTTAGGAGACTGCTAGAACTGGAAGAGAAAAAAAGGACATTTCTACTTTTACAAACTCATTTTTGTTCAATTTTAACAAAAGCAGGTAGAACTTTTTTTTACACTTCAGATATGGTGACATTACTATGGAATATGGATACTGCAAGTACTGCACTTTGACAATTTCAGGAAGCCACAGACTCTTAGTAAAAAACAAGATATCATACGCATTAAATGATCATTATATCATCTTCTATAATCTCCTGGTGCTGTTGGAATTGACCCACAATTTATTTTCTCTACATAAGCTATCAGAATAAATTTATCAGGATTATAATTACCACGTAAATCCTGTAAAGCCCATAGTAAAGGTACAATGGTACTTACTGACTTTCATGATCCGATGATGAAGCAGTCCTTCCATTATCCATTCCAGATTTATATTCAAAAGAAAGATATTTGTTGCCATTGGAAGCTTGTGAATCTTGATACTGATGGTCATATCAGCATGTCATTGATTATTTGGCAAATCCCAAAAAAAAAAAAATGAAATATATATCAAACGAACAGAACAAACTATATGGAATTCATGAAATGAAGCATCACTCCTGAGATGAAATTGGTTTGAGCTTTCCAAATCATACTGGCTAGAAATTGTACAGAGGTGCATGCATAATGGTTTGGAACTCTTTTCAAATAGCAATGATTCGAAGCACTTCTTTTTACACTATTTTGGCTCGACTTGAAGGAATAGGCGGAGTAATTTTGTGTTATATATGGTAATCCTTTTAATACAGACTTTGAATATTCAATCACCAAATATAGGGCACGATTTCTATGCATAGACCAACATATGCAACAATTCCTCTATATAAACGGAAAAAACAGCCAACTTGAAATAATATAAATAAATGGGGGAAAGAAAAAGATTAAGAAAATAACCTGATCAATAACAGATTCAATTTTTTCTTTCCAAATTAGTGCTTCCTGGATGTTGAAAGCTGCCATCTGGAATAAGGTAAATAATTGATATAGAAAAGTTTCATTCTTGACACAAAAGGTTCACAGTAGAAACATCAGAGTTTAGGATAGCAACCTAAATGAGCAAAGGTTGTAAAATCAACCAGGCATTATCAGTAAGGTTAAAACATGATGTATCTATGGATCCAAATTGTCACTAATGTATTCCCAATTTCCACTATTCTAAATTTTAATGTGTTGCCTATAAACTCGATGTCACATCCAGCTCTGCCTTGTGCCCTTCAAGATTCCTTATATGTGACTTAGAAGTAGAACCATGCATCTCATTCATTCTTTCAAAAAAAGAAAAGAAAAGAAAAGTCTTGATAGCAAACACGGAACTATGCTGCAACTTTACAAATTGGTGTTCCTGGCGTACAATGTAGATAAAAGATGTGAAACAATAACAAATTTTTGGATGGAAACATACACGCCGGGTTAGTTAAAAAAATAAATATGTTTTCCAATTAGAATTTGAGACATATTCGTGTTATGTTCACCAAACATATGTATTTTTTCACTAAAAGACTTACAAATTCAAAGGAACTTTTATGTCATTCATTTGATGTTCCCAATAGATTTCTAAGGCAACTCTTCATTTTCTACAAACTAAATAACGACAAAAATATGAAAGACCATTTAAGTAATACCAAGAATAGTGGGTTTCAGAAGAATGGCAGGACCACAAATCAATTTAGAAAACTGGCCAGTGCCAAACAGCATACCTCAAAAGATGGAATCACACAATTTAAATTGTAAAAGGAATCCAAATCGAGAAAAGAAAATAAAAGTTCAAGTCCCAGGAAAATGAAAACAGATTTAAATCCAAGAATAGCAAAAACAACACTTCCATATAAGAATATCACCCATAACAAAACTTAGGCTAATCGAGACCTAGAACATCAAGTTTATCACCTTATGTTTACTTGCACAATTATGTCAATTCTCAGTTGTAGATGGATTATGTGAAAAGATATCTGCTAGCATTCAACTCTGATGTTATAAGTGTGCTAGTATTCGATTTTCACCACTGTTAAGTGATCTTCTCACATTTGACCCAAATCCACACCAGCTGCATTGTCAATCAAAGGCTATCTTAATTTCTAAGTTGCAAGTGTGCAGTTATGAAAAACAATGATGAGGCAACGTCATAAGGAAAAGATATCAAGTTTTGTACATGCACAGACAACATAGGTTAATTACGAGCAATAACAAAGAGAAATTATAGAAAATAGGCAAAAATCAGGTACCGTAATTCGATTATATTTCTCTTTCTTGTTGTAAACAGACAAAACATAAACCATCTGCCACAAAGAGAAAATGGGTGACAAATATGAACTAGAAAAAAGCAAGTATGAAATGAATGCAGTATATTGTAACCACGACTTCCAAGCTACCATCAACTGTAGTTTCATATTAAAGAAGGTATTATTCCACCCAAAAGCATGAATGTGGTTTATGCATGCACAAGAATAGAAAAAGATAGAAAACCCTGGGAAATCCTGTTTTCTTAACTCTGAAAATGAAACCAGCAGTTTTACCATTTTATGACCAAACACACAAAAAAGTAACCGAATTCAATAATCTAGAACCCAAGGAATTTTAGAACAGAGTCCAGGAAAATCTAGCCCAACAAGGTAAATCAATAATTATGCTATCGAAGGGCCCAATGTGCTAATACATCATCGTTATTTAAGAAGTTGAGCAAGATAAGAATCTAGATTTGTAACATATTTTTTAACCATCTAGTATTTACGGGAGACATAGCGTAACAATTACTATAATTCTATAAAGACAATCATTTTCTTTCTATAGCACCATACTAAGAATGAATAAAATGGAAATGTGTGATTGATCTTGAGGTTTATACAAATTGGTAACCTTAATACAACAAAGTTTAGTAAAAACCAAGTCATGATTAAATTGTAGTTTTCAGAAGAAAATCATACACTGATGCTAGTTTATTAAGTAATCAAAGTACTTTTATGCAATCTCATGTAGCTGGATTGAGCAGTATTACGGGCATTGTAGTACTGTAAACAAGCCAAATTTTCACCATGCAAATATGTTCCTACTCATTAAATTGGAACAAGGATCAATTAAATAATCAGTAAATATATAAAGGATTCTTTTAATTATAAAATGGCACATTTTCTGATATACTCTTTTCAAGTGAAAATTAGGCAACACAACGCTCTAGGATGTTATATTCTAATCCTAAAAGCAATGATAACATTATGTTTTACAAGCATGCACTGACCATTCTAAAGTTTGGCGAGTCAAATTATTAATAACAAAGTATTGACAATTTCTATGGGTTCACTGCAACTGTTTTGCAAAATAACACTAAATGTGATCCAAAATCTGAACTGGAAAGAGTAAGGAATATTCGTGCTAGCTCACACGTCCATGATGAGTCTTCAATCCGCGATCCTCCACCCTACAATTGCCATCTATGAGAAGAGTTTTTGTTGGTACCTAATCACAAAAATCAACATAAAATATCAATCTCAACACCGTATTTTGATCTTCTAGCAACCATCAATGCTTAATTTAACTAAAAAGCCGAGCACATATAATTTAATAAGAAATCCATATTGAGCAAAACTAATAGCACTAAATTATTAATTAATGCATTTTTCACCGGGATCCTATTGTTTCAGTGACTTCATCGGAGAAAATATCTACCGTCTCGGATACGATTTCGAAATGCCCCAAGAAACAGTTTCTAAAACGAAAAATTCGAAAGCAACGAGATTTCAGGGCCTTACCACGTTGTGTTGGGGCTTCCTTTTGTAATAAGCCAACAACCTAGTCTCAAGCACAAAGTATCGCATGTGAATGTACGATCTTCCAATCTTTCTCCGCCCGTACCTCACCATCCATCCTTCATAGACCATTTTAGAATTCGACATCTCCCCCAACCCAACTCTCCGCCTGTATATATTCGCACCTCAAAAAATTCTCTCGAAAGTACCAGAAGCTCGGAATCAACACAAACTATGCGACACCGATTCGATCAAACATCACACAAAACTCACTCTCAGCCGAAACTCGAACACCTGAGACTTTCGAAAATTAATCTGGTACTCTTTCACTCTATAATCTGTAATCAATTCAAACACCTACGATCTGTTTCTCCACCGTAAAATTAAAAGGATAAGAACGTGAGAGAGAATTCGTATACATATTCCAGAAATCGAAAACACTTACGCATATATTAATGCTTAAATTGAAAAATAACAGTGCCATTATTCATCTTTAAAGTCAGCAATAACTGCAAAAGATACTGTAGAGTTCGTTTTTACTGTTTACGTGATTTATTTTCGGTGCACGGAATCAGACAAGTATAGACCCAGCTTGAAAATTTCAATACTCAAAGCCACGAAGAAGAAAAAAAAAAAAAAAAAAAAAAAAAACCATGCTACATTTACATCATTGGTACACATTTTTGTACACATCTCTCTCATATGTGTGTGGGGCCGTAATGTGGGGTCAATTGTGGACCTCACACACATGTGAGAGGGATGTGTACAAAGATGTGTACCAAAAATGTACACTTGGCTTTTCCCAAAAAAAGAAAAAAGAACAACAAGAGGATGCCAATCGATGCATGATTGGATATTTTTTTTAAAAAAATACAACCCGCTACTCGGTAAGTGCAACAACTTATGAAGTTGCGAAAGAAGTCGGCATTATTCCAAAAATTTTACTACTGAGGTCATTCATGTATTTGGGTAAGAAACAATCCAATTGAAATAAAAATATAAATTGGATGATTAAATTGAAAAAAAAAAAAGAAAAAAGAATAAGTTGATTATTAAATATATAAAATGAATTTGAGTGAGTAACAAAAATCAAACCTGTAAGTTAGGTGACGTTCCCAAATTAATTTTATGCTAAAATTTGTTGGTAATGGTAGGTTTGATTGCATGGAAATAATTTGCATGAAAATTGATATTTAAATGTGTATGATGGAGTTAATTTTTAACCTAAAAAATTGTTGTAATTTTATGAGAGGGTGGGGGGAGGGGGGGTAGATGAGAAAGAGAGTAAAGTTGAGTTTCTAGGAAGTATGAATTACATGGAAAATGTTTAATCTATCATTTTTCAAAGAAAATATTTTCCTTGTTTTTGAAGAAAACATGGTCACACGTGACCAGTTTTTGAAAAATATTTTTTTTATGAAAAAATAACAATCAAACACACACTAAATATATTCGCGCATTAATCGACCCTCCTCTTAAAAGAGGGACTCCTAAGATTACTGTTCATTTGTGATTTCAGCTCACATATCACTGTTCCGGACAAAAAAAACTTTCTCACCAGAAAAAAAACCTTGCTTGACAAAAAATAACTTGCATGACGTATTCCTTACAATTAAGTAATGTATATATATGACTAAAATGACACGTGATTATGAATTTGCCATGCATATAACCCACATGACCGTAATTGTTGACTTCTTCGTGGACAAATAAAAATTGCATGATGTATTTCTTAATCTTAACAATTAAGCCCTCGTTTGGTGCACATTATTTTCAAAAGAATACATTTTTTGGTTGATTTGATGAGAAATATGTGGTTGAAAAAGAAGGAAAAGTTATTGATGTGATGAAAAATATTATTTTATTGAAGAATCTGTGGTTAAAAATGAGTAGAAGAATGAGAATGAAAAAAAAAATGTGATCCAAACAGGGCTAAGTAATATAATTAGGACACGTTATGAATTCTCCATGCATGTATCTGTCGACATTTGTTAAAAGAGATATCCATGCCTACGTAATTGTTGACCTATTAGATGGAATTTTTGAATGCTTATATGCACTATTCATTTGTGCTTTTTCCGTGGTGCACGAAGAGGGCGCCTCTTTGTGACTCTCCATGCGTATAACTGTGGACATTTATACAGTACTTGTTCATTGATCAACCTTACCACCTTCAAATTGTATGTACTTCACCATGTTGTCATTTTTCCATACATGGACATTTGTAAACAATTACTTACGTCTTAGACACAATTTTTGACTACCCACGTCCGCCGCCTTCAAATTTTATATATGTAATCAACCTGTTTATTTTTCTACTTCCACGACGATCGTGAATATTACAAAGAATTCACAAAGAAATATTATACTTTTTTCAACATTTTGCCATATAATTGTGTTCCTAACCTACGTGAAGCTACCGTTTCGAACAACCACCACATTAAGGACTTTATTCCCGCAAAGTTGCAGTGATTACCGATTGCTTTTCTGTTCACGATAAGGCGTGTTTTCATTTATCCCTCATTTCATATTAGCGGATATATTTCAGTTGTACTCAAAAGGTTTATTCATACACCTTTTTTGATATACTTTTCGTCTTCCATACGAATTAATTTTCACGTTAAATTTTGTAAATAGAACAGTTAAGTAGTTGGTATATGATTTTGTATTTGTGCTATACGAAGACAAATTACTCTTCACAACGTGGAGTCACTAATCTAATATGTGTATAGTTTTCCTGTAATTGTTTCGAAAATGCCTTTCTCTTTCTTCACACTCTGCGATGCACATGTTTGATGAAATGTATATTATTATTATTATTATTTCTTCATATTCACTAAAGTAAAAAATTTCTCTTCCCATTACATTGTAATTAAAGATTTCCTGACGATTGATTTGAATATGTTTGCTTATGAACAAATCAATCTTCACGTTGAAAATACTTTCCACATTCCACCGACTTCCAAAACTCCAATAGAACATGCTAAAGCCATACCACATCTTCAATAAAAATTCTTCTTTTGATCAAGTTGATAGGATAGTTTCATGTGAAATTCCTGATAAAAATACATATCCACATCTTCATGCAGTTATTATAAAACACAATATGCACAGTTCTTGTGGAAATTTAAATCCAAAAAATGTATGTATGTTAGCAAATAATTGTTGTACAAATAAATATCCTAAAGATTACTATAATAATACTATATTTGGTGATAACTCGTACCTATTATATAAACGTCATAATAGTAGTATTTCTATTAAAGTTAGAGATCAAATGTTAGATAATCGATGGGCTATACCATATAATCTTTATTTAAGAGCAAAATTTGACTGTCATATTAATGTCGAAATATGTTCTTCTATTAAAGTAGTAAAATATTTGTACAAATATGTATATAAAGGACATGATCGTATTAATTTTTTCGTTGACAAAAATAAAACGAATACAGATATAGATGGAATTTCTGCTTAGCAATCAGCTAGATGGATGTCTTCACCTGAAACTATGTGGAGAAATTTTTCTTTTAAATTATTAGAGATGTATCCTACTGTTTACGCTTTGCAACTACATATTGAAAATCATCAACAAATAACATATAATTATAAAGATAATTTATGTAATATTATTGGAAATGAGTCTACGAGAAGAACGATGTTAACTGAATTCTTTTAGATGAATACATGTAATGAATTTGCCCGAACATTATTATATCGAAATCTCCCAACTCATTTTGTGTGGAATGCAAGTAAAAAAATTTGGACACCCAAAAAGCAACATATTGTTATCGGAAGAATTGTGGTAGTTAATCCATTTGAGGGAGAACGCTATTTCCTTCGTATTGTTCTTAATCATATCAAAGGCCTAACATCATTTAATAGTTTACAGACTTCAAATGGAAGAACTGTCACTACATATCGAGAAGCAACACTTTTACATGGCCTCCTAATTGGTGTAATCACTGTGACGAATGTTTATCTGAAACTATTTTGTATGAAATGCCTACTTCTTTAATACGTCTACTTGCTACACTTTTAATGCTTTGTAGTCCTAATGATTCAAAACTATTATGGAATAAATTTAAATCCTATATGACTGATGATTATGTGCATCAAAAGAAATCTATTCAAGATGCTAAAATAAAATCTTTACAAGACATTAATTCTATATTTGAATCGTTAGGTAAAACCATAAATGATTATGGAATAGTTCCATTCTTTTTAAGTATGAATGAAACCGAAAAATTGACGAGAATGATTGCAGAAGAAACAATCAATTTTGGTACTGAAGGGCAACTTCCTTGTATAGAAACATTAAATAAAGAACAATTGCATATTAAACAATTATGGAAAAAATAAAAGTTCAATCAAGTGGTGCTTTCTTCATTGATGGTCTAGGAGGAATATGTAAGACTTTTTTATATAAAGCACTTCTAACTAATGTAAGAAATCAAAGTTTTATTGCTTTAGCAACTACATCATCTGGAGTTGTTGCATCTCTATTGCCTGAAGGACGCACAGCTCATTTAAGATTTAAAATTCCTTTAGAAACTATTGGTGAAATAAATTGCTCTGTTAGCAAGCAATTAGCTTTAGGAAGCTCGTTAAAAATGTCTAGGTTGATAATTTGGGATGAAACACCTATGAGAAATCGTTGTGCTATTGAAGCTGTAGATAAAATGTTTAGAGATATTACTGATACTAATTTACCTTTTGGTGGGAAAGTGATAGTTTTTGTAGGAGATTTTCATCAAGTTTTACCAGTCGTACCGACAGGGAAAAAAAAGAAGATATAATGAAAGTTAACTTGGTTTTTTCAGATTTATGGCCTTCATATATACATTTACCATTGGTTCAAAATATGAGAGCAAAGTTAGATCCTACATTTTGTGAATACTTAATTAGGATTGAAGATGGAACTGAGAAAGAACATACTTGTAGATGTATTAAGCTTCCTAACAGTTCTAGCATTTGAAGATGAAATCACATCTTTAAAAATTTTAGTACGTCATGTTTTTCCAAACATAAAAGCTTATGCTGACAATTTACATCTTATGGAAAATCGAATTATTCTTACACCAACAAACGAATGTGTTGACTATAACAAAATTTTACTTGAACAAATTCCAGGTGAAGTTTTCACATATTATAATTTTGATGAAGCAATGACACATCAAAACAAAGTTTACAAGAAGATTTTTTGAGCACATTGACACCAAATGATATTCCATCACATGAATTAAACCTTAAAGTAAATTGTCCTGTAATGTTATTGAGAAACATTAATCCTTCAGAAGGTTTATGCAATGCAACACACATTGTCAAAAATTTCAGAAAAATGTAATTCTTGCTGAAATCACAACCGGTGAATATCAAGGAAAAATTATTTTCTTACCAAGGATTCCTTTTATACCACTTAAAAATGATTGAAATTTAATTCCATTTAAAAGAATTCAATTTTCCAATTAGATCAAGTTTTGCAATGACGATAAATAAAGCACAAGGCAAACACTTGATTTTGTTGGTTTATATCTTCCAGAACTTTACCATGTTCAGTTATATGTAGCACTATCAAGAGCAAAAACAAGTATATCTTTAAAAGTTTTACAAAAACCATCAATCATAGACAATTCACATGACAAATGTACTAAAAATGTTGTCTATAAGGAAATCCTTTCATTTATACATTCATAAACTTGAATGTTTTGTAAGTATATTTTTAAATCTTGGACAGATTATTATAATTCATTATCATACAATACTTTTCTTATTTTTAATTTACCATTTTTAATTTTTTTTACTTTTGCTATTCAAATTTTTGCAGGTTTATCTGTCATTTAAATGGTATTCTTCATGGCTACATTCTAAAGAGGAATAACACATTCAGATGGAAGATGGAAGCAGTCTTTTTGAAGCTTTATTCTACAGATGAAGAAAAGTTTTTACATTTTCAACCTAGATCTACATCATACTTCAAACTACAATGACAAAAATATACCATGTTAACTAGATCATTTAAATTTTTACCCTTTAAACATTCCAGAAAGTAATTTTATCAGATTTTCAGCTATGTCTTATGTTATATTTGTCAAAATATGAAAGAGAATTTTCTTACGTATATGCTCTTACCAAAACATTTTTTTTACCGTCTTCATTTTTTTTTCCTTTTTTTTTTACATGCTAACATACAAAAATCATTTCTATTTTGTATTCCAATTGTAGAATGATATGTTGACACAATTAAAAATAAAATAGTATATAATGAAAGATTCAAGAAGATAATTTCCAACTTTATACACTTCATATACATCTAGATATTTTCATTTAGATATTATTTAGAAAAATCTCTGCAACTTTTGAGATAGATAAACATCTAAAAAAAAATCGCTGCAATCTTTCTCTCTACTTCAGCCAAGTGTACGATTGAAATTACAAACAACTATTTTTCATCTTCTATAAATAGCTTCACCATCAACTCTACAATTATTATCATCTCCATCTCCAGTTATACTATCAACACTTTCAAAACTTTATTGGTAGATTCTCTTTACATAGATTACTACTCTTTATTCTATTTCAATACTTAATACTGATGACAATGACAGATATCAACCATGGCTACAAATCATAAAGTCATCCCACAGATTTCTACATCTAAGAAGAACTGGTCTGCCAAAATCATAGTTGCAGGGAAGCAACTACCAAAAACTGCTCGAAATACTACTAGTTGATACCAAAATATTCTTCTAATGGATTTAGAGGTAAATCTATACATAAGAAAATGTTTGTTTTGCTACAATATTTATATTTCCATGTCTTCACAGGTTAATAAAGTGACAGCTATTCTCTACGATGCAAATATTACAGCTCTTGCAGTTGAACTCAAACTTGGGAAAACATACTTGATATCCAATGTAACAGTGAAAGACAATAAAAACGAATTCAAAGGGTCACTTCAAGACAAAATCTGGAGTATCACAGGGAAAACAAAAATAGAAGAACTTTATGAAGATAATTTGAATTTCATTTTCTCAAAATACGAGCTAATACCATTTAACAAATCGGAACAGTACATGGATACTAATATAGACATAAGTAAAATTCTAAATTAGCCAATATAATTCTATTTCATATTTCATAGTTATCATTTTCATCTTTATTATATACATAACAACATAACTTCCATGTATTTATTATACGTATTGTGGGTGTTGCAATAGAATCTCGTTAAAAAAGGATTATCCATACACATTTTGGGACAGAAGCATGTCTTCAAGATGTTATACTTATAGATAAACATTTCCAAACAGTCATGCTAACCATGTGGGACACATTTGTAGAGAGAGAATGTGTTAAGTGAAAACCTTCTAAGCAAACCTATCATATGGGCAACTAATCTAAAAGTTTATTCATATAATGGTAAATACAATACAAACAAAATATTAGTATTTACATATTATTTAATAAGAAAACTAATCATATAATTTGCTTTTATTAGGTATCAGACTTTCTACTAAAGTGAACAACACTTTCTTCATTAATGCAGAAATTGTAGCAGTTGCAGAGTACTGAGAATGGTTACAACAAAAAAAATTTAATTCAATTTTTCTAGCTTCATAAAGTTTACTTAATACTAGGTTTTATACTTAATTGTTTAACTTCTTCACTGTAGGATTATCACCAACAAAGAAAAACTTGATGAATTGATTGGAAGTAAACTATCTGTTGCAGTGACACCACCAAAAATTTCACCTGCAGATGAGACGAAATTCACATCTATTGCTGATTTACAAGGAGTTTACTTGGGGGGTAATTTCTCACCTTTTATTTAAATATTTATAAATTTGTACATATTACATAATTTGCATGAAATCTATAACTTCTATTCTTATATATTTCTAATTATATAAATACATTTAAATATAGAAAAAATTCTATTGGGTCAAAGCTCAATGAAAAATTACTACGATGCACCAAAGATTTTGGTACTTGGCTTGCAGTAATTGTAAGAAAACATCCAATGGAGACTTGGGTCAAATTCTTAAATGTTGTTTCTGCAAGTTTGAACATGCTAAAGCAATACCAAGGTATTAGCATCCTCGTGTATTTAACAGTTATTAAAATCAATATTTTATTCAAAAAAACATATTGTATATAATTCTATTAACTTCTTTATGTAGAGCAAATGTTTTCGTACACCTTCAAGACGAGTCAAGAGGATTGGATGCAAGTGTGATAGGTGAAATGACAGAAACATTATTGGAAGCTAATGCTACAGAAATAATGAATCATATTGAAAAGGTGTAACTCAAATACTACTAATCTCTTAACAATTTTCTTCTTAATAGTTTTCTCCTTATACAAAAATATATAATTCAAATACAGGATTCCAATGCAGTAATCACTGATATGATAACCACTCAGAATGAAGAAGAACAACTTTTCTACTTGAAAGTAACACCAAGGAGATATAACCGACCGGAATACAGATACGAAATCATATTCTCTTCTTCAATTGTTAGTTCTTCAAACACAAATACAATCATGGAATTGGATTCTCCTATAACCAGCGATACCATTAATTCAAGAATGATAAAAAATGATAATCCAACCAAATAGACTACAAAAGGCAAACGAAAGAAAGCTTTGTTTCAAATTCCAGACGAAAAACTTGAAACTGGTTTGAAGAAGAAAATGAAAACTGATGATGACCCTGAAGAAAATCCAAAGTGAAAAGATACAAGTTTGTTTTTGACAGAAGACAACAGAAGGATGTCGTTTTTTGACAAGGCATTTTTTGCTTCATATGTCACTTCTAAAATTCCAAACATGTTAAGTCTATTTTAAATGTTTTGATGTAGTTGTTTACAATAGTTGTACTTACTAGATGGATGACATATAAGACTTTTGTTATTATCAATAAAAATAGTCTTTTGTTTTACATACTATTTATACATTACATATATTTAATCATCCATTATACTTTCATTAAAAATTATTTTAAATATTTAACAAATTTTAAATTTAAATTAAAACCGACTTAAACATAGTTGTTTTTTATGGACTTCAATTCAAAAAAATAAATAAATTATGTATATATAAAATTAAATAAAAAATTGCTACTCTCAGTTTCACTCCGTACAGTACGAAGAGATTCTCCGTAACTCCGTACAAATGTGGAGACTCCGCATTTGTGCGCACTCCGCACAATGCGGAGTAGCACATTGTACGGAGTTAATATGCAAATTTACATTTTTTTTATTTTTTAACTTAATTTTTTTTCCTTAAATTTCATTACACTTCATCTAAATTAAATATATTTTCTATATATTTTTTCTTACAAATAATAAAAATTTAACATCTAAAATATTTAATCTTAAACATTTATATATTATAATAAATATATATAATATAATTATAATCATATTCATCATAATATAATTACAAATTTAAATTTGTTTTTTAATTCTTTTTTATTCCACTATCTAATTTTCCATTACCAAAATATGATATTCATTTTTAAATAAATAACTAAAATAATTACAAGTTCCATTATGCAATAATTTAATACTACTTAAATAATAACTATAACAAATATTTAAATCATTATATTAATAAAATATATAATCTCATCTTTTCCACCACATACCTCATCCTTATCTTTCAAAATCTCTCCTCATCACTACCACCGCATATCTTTCTCTCTCAAATACTTTTCCAAAATCTCTCTCTTGAAGAATACCACCATCACCAAAAAACTAACCACCATCACAAAAAATCAAGTTAAAAATTTACATTTCATATTTCCAAACGGACGCCGTCGTGTCTGGATACCGCACCGAGTACGGACACAGTGTATGCACCATGCGTACATTGTGTCCGCACACGATGCGAACACCATGTGCGCATGGTGCAGGGTACGGGCAGCTTCATGTTCGCTTCTGTTGTGTTTTTCTTTGTTTCTTTACAGTGCTTTTGTTGATCATAAGGTTATGTCATTTTGTTGCATTTTAGCAATTAATCATGCTATGTCATTTTGTTGCATTTTAACAATTAAACTGTTTACTGCTTGACATTCTATATTGTGTATTCTGTTGGCATAGTTCACATAATTCAGTTATCAAAAACATATAGTTTTTGACTTTCAATATAATTCTTTAATATAAAAATTAAAATCATCATATTATTCATTCTTAATAGCTAGGTGTTATTTTATTGGTTACCTCTCTCTGTACTTATTTTATTGGTTACCTCTCTCTGCAGATGTCTTTGGAATATATACTACCTCCAAACCGTTGGTTTTCTGCTACAATTATTCAATATCCAAATCAATAATATCTTAAAGATTTCTTGGAACTTATTAGTGCTGATGAACAATCATCTTTAATGTGCACTAATTTCTACGAATTTATGTATGTTATTATTCATAGACAAGAAGACCAACAATTTAGCAGCAAACTAATTCATGAATTCATAATGAGATTTGTCAATTTTGGAAAAAACAATGAGGTATGGGTAAAATTAGATAATTGTCTAGCCTGCTTTGGTATGCAAGAATTTTGTCTCATTACAGGGTTACCTTGCCACAAAATATCTGTAAATCTTAACCCCAACAATGATCGGTTCCGAAACCAGTACTTTAACGGTACCAAAAAAACTTAGTATGCGAATGCTCTCTGAAATATTCCATCTATGTGAAGATGCACAAGATAAATTTAAACTTGGACCGGTGATGTTAGTAGAATATATCCTAAAACCTACTGGGAAATACATTGACTACAGAGTGCTAGGTATGGTAGAAGAACTTCAAGATTTCCTTGAGTATCCATGGGGTCGCAAAGCATATTTTGTTTTACTAAACTCATTGCAACATTCACCACTAGAACGAATACAAAGAATGGAAGAAAAAAACCAAAACGAATGTAAATATTCATTACAAGGATATCCAATGGCATTCCGGGTATTTTTCTCCTTATCTAATTTATTTCTAAATATCTTATATTTTTAATATTTATTATTTCCCCTTACTTTTTAGTACTGGGTATATGAGACATTTCCATAAATTGGGCGAAAATCTGGACGACGTAGACATAAAACGGAACAAAGTCCAAGAATGCACAGGTGGAAACCAAACAAAATATTATCGGATCAAGTCGTTAAATAATTCTTAACTACCCAAGCAGTAATTTAATCATTCAACTATATTTCTTTATTATATTAGTTCTTTCCTTTTAAACAAAAAAATCAAAACAAATCATTCAAATATTTCTTTACGATTACAGATCCAAGTACTTCCAATATTACAACCTACTAAAGAAGAATCGGAGACATTGTGGTACTGAACTCTTTCATTACCCCAAGACAACTATCACAACATACTAGATCGTATTGTAAATGGAGAGTTAAACAATATAACACAAGAAAGTCCAGAAGATGAAGATGACACTAATAACATGCTGATTCATCTTGATGTGTCACGAACACATATTTCAGTTGAAGCTAGCCCAATTCAAGCTGGGCCAAGTTCTACTTCCATTCATAGTAACTATGTAACTAGAGAAGATATAGAAGAAATGATGAAGATATAGTGTCAGATATATCAAGGAAACAAAATAGCCACTATGAAGCAATTCTGTAACATCAAAAAGAGTCATTTGAACAACAACACAAATGGCAACAAGACCAATACCAACATATCCAATCTACCATACAAGATCAATACCAAATAATTATTGACAACCAAAAACATTTTTCCGAACAACAACAACAATGGCAAGAAGACCATTACCAAATTTGCAATCTAGCATGCAGAATTATGTTGATACGAGTTTGACTTCCGTAAAATCTCATATCAACGAAGAAAATATCAATATGTTGAAGAAAATGTCTGACTGGGAATCAAATATGGAAGCTGCTATATCTTCTTTTCAACAAGATATTCCTCTCCAAAGTGAGTTTCAACTAGAACCCGCCTCAACATCTCAACAGCTTCAATGTGTTAAAAATTTAACACAAATCCCAACACGGGGGAAAAAAAGGTAAAGGAAAAAAGATATCTACATATTACCCTTTAGAAGACTATTTAATGGAGAGATATACAACAATAAGATATTGGATAATAAGATATCCACCCGGGTAAGAAATTCAAATTTTATGATGTCAACTTTAACATTATAATTTTCATTTCCTTTATTTCATAACAATTTCGCTTATAATATATAGTTCATATTGGCAAGCCAGAGGCAGCGATCTATATGGAAGAGACACATTGAAAAACTTATTGGATACAACAAAAGATATCAATATTACGGTTAGTCAACTAAAGTTTAATCATAATATTGAATTTTTTTTCCCATATTCAATATATCTAATTTACACTTATCTATTGTATCAGAATATTAACTTGGAATTATAGTTACTTAAACAGTTGATTAAGAATGGTTGCACCCTCATTTTTAAAGAATATGCAATTATGGACTTTGAATTTCAAAATGAATGTTAGGATAATAAATGAAAGACGAAAAAATACCAATTGACCTACAGACGTCACTCATTTAGAAGGATACATAAATGGTACCTTGCCAATCGCTAGTCGTCCGTGGATGCGGTGCAATTATTTATTAATTCCATGTTCAGAGCCAGGCAATAATTGGTATCTTTTTCTGGTTGATTTGCGTCAATGGAAATGTCAAATATATGATTGTAGTCATGATGTCCATACGCCGATGAAGTCAAAGCACATGCTAGGACAGTATATACTTATGTCCATACATTGTTGGACTCTCCAACATTTTTTGATGGCAGACCAGATCTCAAAAAATATCGAAAAAAAAAAAATTAAATTGGAGATTATACCTTATTTGTCTTGCGCAAACAATTGATAAAAATTCAAATACTATTTACTATAATAATTATTTCCTTATTTTATTTAATTTTACATTTATAATACTAATTTATCTAACAAAAAAGTGTTTTTTACAAGTCGAACTGCGCTATATTCGTACTCAAATTCATAGAATGCTTCGTTTTAAACTATCCAATAGAAACAGTTTCAGCAGATAGAATGAGTATTTACAGACGGAAGATTGCAGTTGATATCTCTTTCAATGAATATTTTTACATCCGCAATCATCTTAATTTATAAACAACACAAGGTACTCATAAATATTTTATTTTAATCATCTATACTATTTTCAACCTTTTTTTCTTTCTTATGATATCGCATCTGTCATTTTTGCTTGGACTCATCCCAATTTTTATTACATGGATATATTCCGAGTCCTTGAAATATAAGAGGTCATCATCCCCATCTAATTTTCTAGGTTTCAAACAATGGATGGCTAGAAAATCCACAAATTTTAAGAACGACGCGAGTTGTCTGATTATATTGATTGTGTATATACCAAGATGACTTTATGTGCCTAAATGTGAAAATGTGTGAATGTCACACCTTGGTTAAGTTTTATTTATTTGATTATGGATATGTAGTCTCTCTTAAATAGTTTGCAAAATGTTTTGAATATTGATTTGAAGGTACCAACCAGATTACAGTACGGTTCAACTTTGATTTACATGATAATACTAATTTTGGCATTCCAGATTGATGTTTAGTTCTTGATGTAGCATTTTGGGCATCCTTAGTTACTTTCTAAGTGTTTATGGTTTTGATCTCTAGCAATTCGCGTTGATGTTGAAATTATGTTACTAAAATGTTTACTATTTCCATCTATGGCAATTTGCTACATGCTTCACAAAATTTTCATTTCCTTAATGGCAATTAATTGTTTGTCTCATCACATGTTCAAAATTGGTTTTAGTGTAGATTTTGCAAAGATCTTTGATGTGATCACTTATCAGAGACAGTTTACCTTTCAAATCTTCTCAAGGTCGCAAGAATTCCATTTCATGTGAATTGATATAGCTACTAAAACTACTAAATTCGGTAGAAGAATAACATTGTCCTCATTGTTATTCTTTTTTCCTTAGTGATTTTGCAAGTTTGTATTACATCACAATGGAGCAAAGCTCAGTTAGTTGGTCAAGGTTGACTCTAAAGAATTCAACTTTAAGCTAAATTGTTTTAAATTGTGGATTGTTTTTCAGATGGTTGTCTTCTGATACCATAGTCATGGTGATAGGGGCAAATAGAGGAATTGGATTTGAGATTGCACGACGATTCGCAGTCCATGGGTTTTTCCTTAATCGAACTCATCGGGTTCACAAAATTTTGGTGGTATAGATATCCTGGACCGGATGGATTCTCATCCCNTCAGGATGATGTATACAGGGTAATCTTGGACTTCTTTGACAGTGGCCATCTTCCACGGGGTTTTCCTGCTACTACTATAGTTTTGCTCCCTAAGAGGGAGGTACTTGTAGATGAATCGACTTCAGACCTATTAGTTTATGTACTATGTTCAATATGCTTATTACTAAGCTTTCGAACACTAGATTGAGTGCATTGTTACCGCGCATTATCTCTCCACAACAGAATGGGTTCATTGATGGTCGCTTAATTAGGGACAATGTTCTATTGGTTCATGAGCTTCTCCATACTTTGGATGATAGAATGCGAGGGGATAATGCTATGTTGAAGCTAGACATAACTAAAGCATATGATCACATGGATTGAAGCTTTATTTATTCTGTATTATAGGCATTTGGATTTGATCGGATCTGGATCGATAGGATTAGGCGGTGCATCTCGGAAGATTTTCTTGCACAAGGCATGCATCAGGGAGATCCTATCTCACCATCCTTGTTCATCATAGCTACAGATTACTTTTCATGCCTACTCACTCAGAGGTTCAGGAGTATCCCAGTATGTGTTATCGACATAGAGGTAGTACTCTTATCTCACACCTTTAATTTGCTGATGATATGATCATATTCGCCAATAGTAAAAAATAGTCTATCAGGAGGATTATTGATTGTCTGGAGCATTATGATGGGGTCTCTGGTCAATTGATGAACAAGGACAAGAGCAGACTCATACTACCTAAACGGGCATCTATTAGTCAGATCAGACGATTGGAGATTTTAACTAGTTTTCGACACCAGCAGCAGCTGTTCACTTATCAGGGAGTCCCCATATTCAAGGGGGCCAAAATGAGCTTCATTAATGTTGATCTTATCCAAAAGGTCAGGAATAGGATCTTAGGTCGGGTTTCATAACTTCTACCATATGGGGGCCGTATTACTTTGCTGAGGTCATTGTTCTCCTCCATGTCATTATACATTCTTTAGATCATGCAGCCTCCTAAAACTATCCTGAAGAAATTTGAGAGCATCTTTGCACGATTCTTGTGGGATTCCAAAGAACAGGCACGACGTTTACATTGGTGGAGTTGAAAGGAGATTTGTCTTTCTACTAATGAAGGTGGTCTAGGCTTTAGAAGATTACATGATGTGGTGGTGATATGATCTAGGATGCGTCAGCAATTATCAAGATTTTGATGATTGTTAGAGGGAGAGTAGAGCCAAGTTCGAGGTTTTAAAAAGTTGATAAATTTGGTTATTTATATATTCGAGCAATGAAGTCCATAAAGTTGAAGAAAACAAGCCAATGGTCAAGTAACATGTTGGTGACAGAAGCTGGAACGGGTTGGAAAGCACTCGAATTTCAGTCCCATTTTGAGACCCAATTTTGGCATAGAATATGTTCGAATCTGAAGATTTGTATTTCTATAAGATTTGTGTCCCTTGAAGTCAGCTTTCTAATGCATTCTGAATCATCTCAATTGGATATCAGGAGGGAAAGAAATGACCAAAATACTGAAAGCTATCTAGATCCAGGAAAACTTTCATTTTTCGCGAATTTTCTTGTTAGACTAGAATTCTATTTTATTTCCAACTTTACAATATTTTGTAATCTAATTACGTTTTTAATAGGTTTTCTAGCATTAGTATAAATAGGAGGTTTATGTCATTGTAAAAAAAATGAACATTTTTGACATTATGAATTAATGAGATTTTCTCTCTTCTTGTTCTTCATTGAACATGTACCGAACTTATCAAATATTGTTATATTTGTGA
>CAIGRF010226204.1:6084-16401 GCA_903798235.1 Fraxinus ornus | reverse complement strand
AAAAAAAAAAAAAAAATTCTAGAACTTTGCTCAATAGATTTGCTAATATAAAAGAAAAAGAATAAGTGTCCTCGCTCTACATGGCTCGTTCTTTACAAAGTCTACATTTGATAAATTCCAAGAACCATTTGTTGTCAATATTAACTAATTGAGAGTATCTACCATATTCCTCAATATTAAATGTCTTGAATCTCCATACATGACAGTGTAAATTTATTTATTTAATCATTGAGAATATTGAATATGAATCCCCATTAAAAAGTATCGTTGTTCAGACTGGATAGATTCATGAACCATATTTAGCTTAAATTATAAGTGAAGATTTATCTGTAAAGATAGAAAAGGCATAACTTATAATTGAAGCAATTCTCTATATAATAGTTATAAAGTTAATAGATTATAATTAAAAAAAGGAAAATCGATCGATTAGTACCTTTTAATGTCTGGATTTTGATTATCAAACGGTATGTCCGTCCTTGCTTTAAGACAGAATATGATAATCTACTGGGTGTCATCAACTAAGATTTTGATTGATTTTAAAAGATTATAAATCTTAATGAATTTCGTTGATTTAAAATTTTAAATAGATTTCTATAAATTTCATAAGAATCTCATCAAATATGGTGAAATTTCAAAAGATTTGATTATATGTATTGTTAAGCTTGAAATCCATTCAAAAAATTTTAAAATCCCTTCATTAATGAAATTTTTATAAATCCACTAGTTATTGAGGATATCTAAATTTTAAAGAATTTCAATGAATTTTATTAAAATCTCAATTGGGGACATCTAGATTTTAATAGATTTATTAAAATCCAATAATATCTCAATTGATGATATCTAAATTTAGAAGGATTTTTAAAATCCATCACAATCTCAATTAATGACACCTAAATTTAGAAAAAAAATTAAAATCCGTCACAATCTCAATTGAGGATACCCCTCTAATCTATGTTTAGACACTAAGAATAAGAGCTTAAGCAAAATAAGGATTTAAATGACTCTCCATCTACACATTGTCACAAAAACAAAAGTGACTGATGCCAGTGGTAATTTTGGTTGCCAAAACTAGTATATGTAAATAATTTGCATTCAAACAAATTTATTGCATTCTTTGAGAGATTCAAAAGGAGATTTTAAGTAATAAGGGACTTAGTCAAATACTATTACGATATGGGGTAACTTGATAGTAAAATTATATTTAATTTGTAACAAGTGCGAGTCAAGGAGACACATATGTTACAAAAGGATTTGAAAAGGATACTAACATTGTCGCTACTAGTGTGTATCATTTCTCCGTGAAAGACAATACACGTTACGACTTAGTGTTTTATTTATCCCAATGCGATAGTCATGAATGGTCTTTGGGGGATGAAATTTGGGACTCTTTTTAGTCTCTTCCGATGCTTATTATATTTTCTTAGATGTAGGTGTAAAATGTAAATGTACAATTTTCACATAAGTGGAATTTATGTTTTTTTTTTACTATTAGTGATTTTTCTTTAGTTTTTTGAAATTCCAATCGATATATTTTCTTGCTATTAATGTTATTTTGTATTTATATTTCTCCATTCTTCTTTAATTCTTGGAAAAGGATCCCGATAGGCGATTGTGAATATATGTCTAGATTCGTGACACTTATGTACTTGATAGTGTGCGAGGACCTTTAACCATCACAAATCCACGAAATTTCAATTATTCTCGATTCAACGTACTCAAGTTATGTACTAAAATTAAAACAAAAAAATTGATGCAACTCAAGAAAATGTTATTCTTCTTTCATTTGGTTAAATGCATGAAATTTCACTTTGTGGCTTTGAACTTAGTTCATTCTCTTTCTTGGTTTTTAATAATAATTAAAAAAAGGGCAAAAACACCCTATTTTTTTTTTTTTTGCAAACCTAAATAATCTTGAAAGAAGAAGAACTGACATGGATTCTGCGTGCGCCTCGATCACATGAATTTACAGTAACAACGACAATCCTAAGAAAAACATAAATTAGTGAATAGACAGTTCTGTAACGTGTTCTTTCACGTGCAAACCTATGAAAAGCAGAGCCAACCAACGGTAGAAGATTGACTATTGACCACGAAAATCTTCTTTTCTCTAACATGTGAAAGTGAAAACTCACGGAGGAGCAACCGCAGATTCACGCCTCCACCGCAGCAAGTGGCGGCGTGTTGGTCGGTTTACCAATCCTAGCTCAATGCCGCATGCATTCTATTTTATATAATTATATGTTCTAGTCTTAGACTCTTTGTCAGCATGCATGCTGGTCCAGGATTTATTTGATTTAATACAAGTTTCAGTAACAAACTATTGTTAATTTAATTTTGGAGACTTTGAATGAATTATTATTCTATCTATCCAGTTATGTATTTTTCAAATTGGGTATTATTAATACTCGAAAAAGAAAAAGAAATATATATAAAACTTGGAAAGAAACATATGATCTGAAAAAGAAGATAACTTTAACTCGTATGTTCGATATTGTAAAATTGTTAAACTAAAGTCCACAACCCAAAATTTGGTTGTATCTTTAGTTGAAACTCAGTTTTTCTGTTCGAAATTAGCTTTCATTATTTTTCAAAAAGTGGATTTTTTTTTACACAAATCGATAAATAAACAATCAAGTTGTATTTATTTCTTCGAATATGACAAAAAGACAACAAACAATGTAAACAATTTGGTATAAAAACCAAAGAAATTGATAAAAATAAGAAAAAAGTTGGTAGATAAACCCAAAGCAAGAAGTAGCAACTGGTGTATAGTTTTGGAAGGGATAGACTGTTGTCTCAAGTTGTGACTTTTTCCCATAGATATGGATAAAACCAGTAGAAAAACAAAGAGCCGACTCTCTTTGACCTAAATCAATTATAAAATTTGTCAATTTACAATTTTTTTTTTTTTGTTTAGATTCGAGATGTGGGCATAGATACCAACGTTAGTTGCACATGTTTAAGATTTAACCCAAGTGTCTTGAAACAAACAGACAAATGCTAAGCAAAAACCAGCCTTTAGAATCTTCAAATGAGTACAAAAACTAGCACGGTGAAATGTACAACAAATTTAAGAGACTCTCCAACTCGAAATCGGAAACTACAATGCATAAGAACCCTAAATGTTAACGGAAGAGACAACTTAGGTACTAATTCTTGTGAAATTCAACCGACCGAGGATATAAAAAGTTTTCCTAGACATTTTCAATAGATGTTCGATGGTTTGTCACTCAAATTCTAATGGGAAAATAGTTACCGGTTTACAGTTACCAAAATATTGTGACATGTTTTTTCATGAAAGGAAGAGATTAAACGAGATTTAAAAGAAACGATGTTAAAACTTTGTTCTCTTTCAATACTTATATTCGAAGTGTAGTGTAACGAGCAATATCATTGCGTTCATGTCAATTATGATAGTGATTATCATCTAACCCATGTTTTGTTTAGATAAAAATCTAATTTTTAGTAGATTTCGATTAAAGTTGACGAAATGTGTGGTTGAAAAATTGTAAATCCCATGAAATGTGTGATTAAAATTAATGTTGACTTTAATTTAGATTTTAATTTACTTTTATAATTGAACCAATCATGAGCCTAATATCATTGAGTTAGGGCCCATTTGACTCGATTTTTGAAAAATTAAAATTTATTTTCTAAAATTAAGTAACTACGTTTGATTATGTTTTGATAATTTTTTGAAATTGTTAATGTAATTTTTTCAAGAAACTCTTATATTAGAAGAGAATTCTTGTCGAACGTACACTTAAGGTATGTTTGAAGCACATTATTTTAGAATAGTAAATTGATGGAGAATATGTAGTTGAAAAAAAAAGGAAAAATTATTGATATGATGAAAAATATTATTTTATTAAAGAATGTGTGATTAAAAATAAGTTGAAGAATGTAAATTAAAATTTTAATGCTTACCAAACAAGGGGCTTAATGTCAATTTCAATAGTAATTGTCAATCAAAGTTGACAACAATAGAAAGAGTAGAATTCTTGTGGTGGTTACAAATCATAACATAAAAGTCAAAAGTTAGAACTATCTATATTTTACTTCGAACAAAATAATAATGATGTACAATATGCTGTGTGAAACCAATTTCCCTTCCTATTACTACTATTACCTAAACATCAAGGAAGAAGTAAAAATATCTAACCAAAACAACCACCACCAACTTTTTTTTTTTTTGACTACTTCCCATTTTTCCATCTTGAAAATTCAAATCCCTTCTTCCAAACAAACAATTGTACCAAAGAAAACTGGTAGGGAGGTGGGCCCCATATCATTCACCTTCCATGTGTATGTGTCTACCTACTCGACCAACCAAACATCAACTATAACAACTACCATACCAAATCCTGTCTTAAAAAGCCTTTTACTATGTACAAAAGCCCAGCTCATGAAACCTGTCTGAAGCAAAGAATATGCCTTTTTGATCACTCAAGAACAAGATTTGATCAATCCCAAATTGTATAGATTCCTTCTCACAAGGCTTCCAAGTGATAATAACATGGTCCCACCGGGACCCGTCGTGGCTTGGTCCCTTTCCGCCTCTTGATGGCGGATCAAAGGCAATTCCTTCACTTTCAATTTACTCAACCCAATATTTTGTCGAACAGATTGGATTATCTCTGAATCGACCTGATTCCCAATAGCATCTGTGACGTAAAACACATTTAGTGCCCTATCCATTGTTGTCGATATCTCAGCCCTCGTCACATTTAGGCCATTTTCCCGGAAGGTTCGTGTCACATCAGCCAATAGGCCTAGCCTATCGTCCATACACAGCTCAAGCCTTACACCCTGTTATCAGACAAGAAGATTCCATTAGACTAACAAATCGAGAAAAGAAACGTGTTAAATCAAGAACAAGGACATTCTTACAAAGAATAAAGGCACAAAATATCACCTGTGATGCCCTTCTTTCTATTGCAGCTTGTAAGCATAGAATCACACGTTGCTTTTCTGCTTCTGAACTAATCGGGGTTCCATCCATGTGCCTAATGAAAAATTCCTGAAAATATTCATAGCAAATTACGTAAATTTCCCTTCAAAAAATTATAAATGAAGCTAAACATACTCAGTTGAAAAATTATATACCATAGATGCTCTGTCTCCAGCTGTGTTAATTGTAGCATGAAAAACAACATACTGCATGTCCGTCAATGTGCAAACGACATCAAACAGAAGCTTCGTCCGGTCCTTACACTGAATATTTACCACAGAATAACCCTTTTCCAAACAATTTTGTACTGCCACAACCGGGGATTCATCACATGTTTTAATAAGCGGCTTCCTCTCATAATCTCGATCAGCAAACATCATTTGATGAAGCCTCCTTTCTGTATGTGTAACAGCCAAAGAAACTGATGTTTTGGCACT
The DNA here is from genome assembly GCA_903798235.1 of Fraxinus ornus. Lineage (NCBI taxonomy): Eukaryota > Viridiplantae > Streptophyta > Magnoliopsida > Lamiales > Oleaceae > Fraxinus > Fraxinus ornus. The sequence goes on along the minus strand of CAIGRF010226204.1, from coordinate 11,013 downwards.
ACGGATGTCATTGTCACCCTTGAGAACATTCCTTAACATTGCCTCAATTCTTTCGATTTTCTTTGAATCCTCAATTGGGGACCCTGAATCATTGTCCTTAACATAAATTAAGGATGCAATCCGTCCATTGTGCGTCCACATGTTCGCTTCAACGACATTGCACTGTAAATTTGATAGTACTGCAAAAACCTCAGACAATAGGCCAACCCGATCTGTACCCGTCAACTCTAATGCTGTAAGGCCCTCAAAGCTTTTCGATCTCCCAAAATGAATTGTCCCAAGTGTCTGTATTAACATGAAAACAGACACAATCAGTCAAATAAATGCATAAATCATCAGTAATTAAAGGTATATAGTAATTAATAGTTACCTGTTTGATGTAATTGAGAACACTCTCATCGGTTAATTTGTTTCCATCCAAATCAGTCACATGAAAAACTGCAAAATTAAAGAAAACGAAACGGCAAAATAAGTACAAGACTAAAGAAACGGCATCAAAGCCCATTAATTAAAGATTTAATGCTAATAAACCACAATTTTGAAGGAGCAAGATAGCAAAAAAAGTAGCTTACCATCCATGAACCACCGACCATCAGAAGAAATGTAGGCTTTCTTAATTGACAGATTCAAATCAGTAAGAACTTGAACAGCTTCAAGAAGAATCCCATGTTTTCTAGCACTATCAATCTGTAAAAATTAATCAGAATTAATAAAAACAATGAAGCAAAATTAACAAAAGTAATTAAATAATCACTACAAATACTGTGGGTTTCTGAGAAGGGAACATACCATGACTCTGGTGGAGTCTGCACAACCCGCATTATCGATCATGACCCTGAAATCAACGGAGAATCGGTCAATGGAAGGGTATTATCGGGAATATGAAATTAGACAGTCATTGAAAAGTCAAGATGGAGATGTTTGAGCAAAGAAGAGAAAAAGTCAGAATAACTTGAAGAAAAAGAAATCGGCGCAATTAAGTTTAGATTTAGAGTGTGTTTGGTAGAGATTAAAATTGGATTAAAATTGAAAAACTAGCCGTTATGGTTGACTTTTATTAGACGAGTGAGACCCAACAACGGCCATATTTTCAATTTTAATCTGATTTGTAGTTCTACCAAACAGGCTCTTAATTAGGGACCTAATTTAATTAAGGTGAAATCAAGTGGGATCTTGATAATTTTGGAACAAGGAAAGTTGCCAAATGGAATGCCCCAAAGATCTGGATTCCAGAATAATTGAATCAAAAGATATTATGTGGAATAATATTTGGAAAATTCAAAAGGAAAGTACCAAATAATAAATAATTTTTTTTAAAAAAAAAGTCAAAAACTTTATTATGATCATGAAATTCAATTTTATTTGTTTTTTTCCCCTCACAGATTGAGCAAAAAATTCTGTTCTAAAGGGAAAAGCTTAGACAAAGTTCGAAAAACAGAGTCCAGAAAAACTTCAAATTCATGAAAAACTAAAGAGATACAACAAAAAAACTGAGAAAATAAAATAACAAACTTAAAATATTATGAAAAATTGAACGAATAATTGAAAACAATGTTGAAAGTGGAAACAGAAACTCAAATAAACAGAGAGAAGAAAAAGAAAAAAAACGCAGAAAAACACACTAACCTTGGGGTAGACATTCGGAAAAGAAGCTTCTCATATTCATCTACATAAGTCCACTCCATAATTGTTCTCCCTTTCTTCTCCTCTAAAAATTACTTCAAAATCACAAAACAAATCGAAATTTTCACTTTTCAAAACCCTAATAAAATCTCTCTGTATCAAGTTGTACCCTTATACTCTTCAATCTCTCTCTTTCTGCAGTTTTTGCTGGTTTGCCTCTCTCTCTCTCTCTCTCTAAAACGTCCAGAGTGAAAACGCATGCTTTGTATTGCAGCCTCGCTTTGCTCTTAAAGAAGGGATTATATAATATTAAATAATAATATTTTATTATTATTTTTGCTTTAAATTCTACGCGCTTTGACGCGCCAACTAATCAAATGCGTGACAAATGCTAGCTGCCCGAACAAACTGCCCACAGTGACCAATTTATCAAGCCACGTATGGTGCACATTATTTTCAAAAGAATGCATTTTTTTTATTGATGTGATGAAGAATATGTGGTTAAAAAAGAAGAAAAGCTATTGATGTGATGGAAAATATTATTTTATTGAAAAGTGTATGATTGAAAATGAGTAGAAAAATGAGAATGAAAAAAAAAATGTGGCCCAAACAGGGGCCAAATATATTTTTTCTTTTTTTGCACACTCACAAGTCAACTACCTCAATGTAGAGATGACAAAAAAATTCGTCCCGTCCCGATAGATTGGCAAGGCGTGGATCGTCGCCCCGTCTCAGGTCACGGGGTGGGATGAGGGTACCCCACCCCATGAAGAATAAAAAAAGTTAATTATAAAAATAAATAAATAAAAATTAGTTAACTGAAAAAAAAAAATAAACGGTGCAGGGCGTGCCTCGACCTCGACCCGACCCTTGTGGGGCGGGGCCGGGTGAGGTATTTTAGAATAATGAATGTCAAACATGGTATTCAACCTATAAGGCTATAACCTCACGCAGCCGTTTAGATTGCTACCAAGGACACAACTCGAAAACATTTTAAAGTTCAGTGAGTAAAGTGTGACGAAAATATAAATTCAGTGACTAATGTAACATGGTGAGTGAGCGAGAATGAGTGATAAAATGTAATATGTTAAATTTCAGTTATCACTTGAGAGAATTTTAAAGTTCGGTGGCTAATGAAATATGAGGAGCGATGAAGTACAGCATGTTAAAATTCAGTGATTACTCGAAAGTATTTTAAAGTTTAATGAGTAAAACGCTACGGAAGTATAAATTCGGTGACTAATAAAACATTTCTTTGTGGGTCGTGGGTGCAATGGGTGGGGTCACAGAATATTCTTTTTCTTTTCTTGTGTTTAATAAATTAATAAAAGTTTATAGGCCACCAATTTTGGGGATAGTTAACTCTCAAGGCTTACGTCGGCTTTTCTCTTGTCATTGCTTTCGGTCGGTTTTCTTGTAACTTTTCACACTATGGGCCAGCTTTTGTAATGGATTTTTTTGCAAATTCTTTTTTTTTTTTTTTTACCTAATTTTTTTCTTTATTTTCGACATAAAATTGCTAAATTTTGAATATTCAAACAAAATAATGAGTTGGTACAATATTTTGATCTGCAAAGAGAGATTTCAATTAAGTTAAGACGTATAGTGATTTATTTCGATTTAGTCGAATTTATGAATTACAATCCATTTTTCATTAATACTTCATTATATACAAGTGATGGTGATACTAACTGACGATGAGAAAGACATAAATTATGATTTTGACACGCTAAAGTATTCGACTATTTGTGGAGTAAATTCATAATTAACATTTCCCATTTTTAAATTTTGGAAGTATTTATTAGAGATGGCAACGGGGCGGGTTCGGGGCGGGGCACCCTCGCCCAACCCCGCCCCGCCACGCCACTCTCCCACTTTTCTTAATTTTTAATTTTTTTTATTCTTCACGGGGCGGAATCGGGGTGCTACGAGGCGGGGCACCCTCTCCCCGCCCCACCCCACCAATCCGTCGGGGCGGGTTTTTTTCGCCCCAGTCGGGGCGAGGTAGCGCCAGAGCGGAGCGGGGCGGGGCGGAGCGGGGCGAATTTTTTTGTCATCCCTAGTATTAATTTTACCTATTTTGATTGATTAGAGTGAAAGGAGGTTTTAGAAATCTAATAAAATCTTTTAAAATTTATAATAAAAGGATTTCATTAGAATGAGTGATTTTTGTAATAACCATTTTGTCGTTTGGATAATACCTAAAATATTAATTACTATTTACATAATTGGATATTATTTCTCTTATATAGAAATTTTACAATCTTAAGCATATTTTAATTTGATATAATGGCAATTTGCAAGAATAATGATTAGGATAGAATCTTATCCAAATCAATCGAATGCATTTCAATTTTTTTAATTATACAAATGAAGTTGATTATTAAAGTTGATTCTTTTCTTATTTTGGAAAATGGTTAGGTTAGGCTATAAAATACAAATCGTGACTAGGGCTAAACCATAAAATAGAATTAAAATCGCTGATTTGGATCTACATGAATCCGTCAACATTTTAATTTTGAATCGAACTTAAATTCATAATGACATTGTGGAATTGATAAGATAATGTAAATATTAATATAGCTTGCTAGTCCGTGACAATATTTAAAGGGTTGTGCTATGTGTACATTATGGTACACATAATGGTGTCCATAATGGACACATGTGCTCCCCCTATTGGGGGGGGGCCGGTGCATTTTCCTTGATTATTATTAACACCGACACACAACCAACAAAATTGGAAAATCCGCCAGTTTGGAGGACACGCACCAGAGAGAAAAGAACCAGGAAAAGGAAAGAGGAGTCAAAAGGAGAAGAAGACAAAAAAAAGAAAAAAAGAAAAAAAGGAGGCCGCTTCAATTTTAGTCAGAAATTTTCACGTTTCGTCAATTTTTGGTGATGTATTTCTACTTTTGCATGTTTAAATTCAATATTATGAGTGACTAAATATTTTTATGTTGGGATTGATAATGTAGCTTAGATTTTTATTTTATGTTTAATTTCAATATTTTTCACGTCATTTTAATACTTGTTAATTAATTATTGTGTGTTTAATACTTTAATTGTATGCACAACAATTAATTGATTTAGAGATAATATTGAGATCGAGAGATGATGTATAATTCTAACCCGTGTAATAATTGACATAGACATTATAAGATATTGATAGATAATTATAAGCTATACGATCTTTATTGAATTCCTATAGATAATGCGTTTATATGTGTGTGAATTTACATAGATAGAGATATAGTAAGTTCGAGCATATGAATATGATTAGTGTTGCTCGAGAGAGATCACTAACTA
>CAIGRF010226200.1:0-13313 GCA_903798235.1 Fraxinus ornus | reverse complement strand
AAAAAAAAAAAAAAAAAAAAAAAGACTACTTTCATGTCCCTATGGAATATTAGCACACAGGAGGATGCCGTTCAATTTATGCTATTCTAGCCACTTTTCAACATTGTATGTGGCCATCTTCTCAAACATGGTAAAAAAGTTCATCGAGGTATTTATGGATGACTCTTCTATTTTTAGGTCTTCATTTGATGATTGCTTGAAAAACTGGAAAAAAATGCCACTATATGGTTCAAGAGGGCAACGTACTTGGGCATCAAATTTTAGCTGAGGACAACGAAGTGGATAGAGCTAAAATTAAGGTCATAGAGTAGTTACCTCCATCAGTTTCAGTTATAAAGTGCACAGTTTTCTTGGATATGCAGGGTTCTGTTGCTGCTTCATAAAAGACTTCTTGAAGATCACTAGGCCACTATGTAATTTCCTTGAGAAAGAAATGCCTTCACATTTTTTTTTACGAGTGTTTGACATCTTCCAACACTATAAAAGAAAAAAGCCACACCAGATTGGACTTTACAATTTGAGCTAATGTGCAATGCTAGTGATTATGGAGCAGGAGCAGTATTAAGACACATGGGAAAAGACACTTTATGTCATCTATTATGCAAGCCAAACTTTGATAGATGTATAATTGAATTATATAACCACTGAAAATGAGTTGCTAGCTATGGTATTTTCCTTCGGCAAATTCAGATAATACTTCATCGGGTCAAATTTCATTGTATACTTAGATCTTGTTGCGTTTAAATACAAGTTATCTACAAAGGATTCAAAATTGAGGTTTATTCTATGGATTCTACTACTACATGAGTTTGATATGAAAATCCAGGATAAGTAAAATAGTGAAAATGTGGTATCCGACCACCCATTAAGGCTTGAGATAGCAAAGTAGACCATTAGTTCCTATATAATTAGAATTTTTTAGATGTGGAAATTTTTGAGCCATCTATAACCATGTGGTATGTAGATGTGGTAAACTATTTGGCGAGCCACATGATTCCTCTTGAATACAGTACTCATCAAAAGAAAAAGTTCTTCTTAGAGATGAAATATTCTTTTGAAAAGATCATATTCTATACAAGCATACGCCCGATCAAATCATTCGGAGATTGGTCTTGGAGGATGAGATATAAAGGATTTTGAAGCATTGTCACTCATCATCTTATGGGGGACACTTTGGTGTGTCAAAAACAACAGCCAAAATCTTACAATCGAGTTTCTATTGGTCTTCTTTATAAAAAGATGACCATCGGTTAGTGCAGAACTGTGATCATTGCCAACGTACGAGAAATATCTAAAATGGAACTTTTGAATTCCATTCTTGACGTCGAGCGTTTAATGTCTGGAGGAAGATTTCATGGGGCCATTCTCATTTTTTTTCATGAATCAATATGTGTTGGTAGCCATGGACTATGTATTAAAATGGGTTGAAGAAGGGCTACCTTCTAATAATACTCTGGTGGTGATTAACTTTTTGAAAAAGAATACGAACGGGTGGAATCTGCTTCAGTCCGGTTTTGGATATACACACATCGATCTAATATTGGATAAGCGAAAGAATTGATCGTTGTAGCATATCTTGGAAACTATTTATGAATTGTTCAAGCATTTTCCAAAATGCGAGGTAAAACAAAAGCAATCTAACTATGTTATTTGTATTTTTTTTTTTTTGTGTTTGTGAGTGCTGAGTATCTAAATTTTTCAGGACAAAGAAATGTTCAAGTTTGAAGGTATTTGATAAGTGTTATTTCTACACTTATTCGGACCATCAAAAATAGATATTTGGGGTCTAATTTGATCAATTATTGATTGTTGCAGGATATTCGAGTTTGGACAGCTATTGATGAGAAAAAATGAAAACCGGTCAAATAAAAGCGAAAATGGAGAATTGTAAAGTCCGAGGAGTAAATTACAAATCTCTTAAAGTTGATTCGGGTCAAGAGTGGATAATTGGATATTACATTGATCAAATTTGAATGAATTGGAAGTTGAAGGATTTACAATAAATACAAAAGAAGATCCAGATGAAAAAGGACATGGCACTTGTACAGATTGATAGATATTTAGTTTTAGAGGTTTGTAGTTTAAAACTCATTTATTTTCGTTGTAGTGGGAGCAGTACTTCTCATTTACTGCTTTTACTATATTTGTTGGTTTGTTGCTTTCTGGAGGTCTAGTTTATGTCACCTTCCTTCTTTGTACTCTCAATTTTTTTGATGATATATACATGGTTGGAGAATCCTAACTCCCATAAACCTTTCTTGTTGGAGCATAAAAACTCACTAAGAATTCGTCTTTGTTAAAAAAATGAATATTAATTTTTAATTTAATTGTTTTTAATTCTCGAACATTCAATTACTATTTCAGTTTCATCTAATTTTTTTTTTCTTTTTTCTTTCTCATTCATCTATCTCTTCATAAATTATCAATCACTTAGTCTATTATTATATCATATACATTTTTTTTTTCATTTTCATTTTTCAGAAAAAATCATGCATTTTAATTTGTCATATTTATAGATTATTCTCTTTTATTAAGTTTTCTTACAAAAAATTAAAAAATATCATCCACAATACACCAATAGGGTGGAGCACCACCTTTCTTTATTAGAAAAGCAAGAATGAAACATTAACATATGTAATTAGAGGAGTGAGCTATAACCTCTTAGTTTCTTATGATTGGAATAGACGAAAAACCAAATCATATTATGGCTTCCATGTGTTAAGCATACAGCCAATAGCTAGTTAGAAATGCAATGGATATTGAGTGATAAGTTTCAAGTGTATTCATTAGCTTCAGCTGGATGATTATTTATATATTACAAAGAGAATATAGGACATATTCTAGAATGTACAGCTATAGTTAATTCCTCGAATTATGGAAGATGTTTGGAATCTATTGATAGCCGAATTCAATAGCAGGATACTGGTGCAACAGAAAATGAACAGCAAGGATGAGCAGCTGGTGATTATATGATTAGTTGTCAATTGAGCTAGATGCTAAGGTGTATGTTAGTTCTTAACCCCCCCCCCCCCTCCCCCTCCCTCCCTCTAAGCTGGATGGTACCAATTTAACTCCAAGCTTGTCTTTTAAGAAGATGAATCTTGAGTGAGAGAGACCTTTAATCAGCAAGTGCGCAATTTGATCAGAAAATGACACATATCTTACTTCTAATTCTTTTTCCAAGAACTTTATCTCTGAGAAAATAAATATCCAATTCAATATTCTTTGTTCGGGCATAGTACACAGGATTCGATGCTAAGGCACCAGCACTCATGTTATCACACCATTGTTGACCTATGGTCGATCTTATCTTTTGATTATCATAAACAAAATATTATTATCTCTAACATTTATGTTCAAGTCTTCATTGTTACATGTTGTGAACTTCGTGAAAATCGAGCATTCAGAATCAAGCTTGGAAATCGAGCACTCGCACAAAAAACAATTGGAGACAAATCAAGGACATGCGCCAAGTTCAAAATCGAGCAACAAATCGTGCACTCACGCCAAATCAATTGAAGGTATTAGAACTATACGTTTGAACTCACTTGTAAAGGTAAAACACTTCAATTCTTAACAATGAATCACAACAAGCTCGTAAGTTAAATTTTTATGCACAAGATAAACTTTTCACAAAAATGCTTGCATAAAAATTATTTAAGATATGACAAAAATCTTCACTTGACTTTTTAATCCTCTACCAATGACATTTATTTTGAAAAGATAAGTGAATGTGTCCCCCAAGAATTTACACTTGATAAAATAATCAAAAAAAGAGAAAATCGAAAATTTCTGTTTAGGCGGACGTCCGGTGGCCCCAATAGTCAGAATTCCAACCGTTATGATTTCTTACGTACAACGGCTAGTTTCAGTCGTTCGGTTCAGTAGCGGACGTCAGGTGGGGGTCGTCTAATTGACCAGAATGTTTTGCGTTTTGACTGCTATAAATACTACATCACTTTACATTCAAGAGCATTCAAGTGAGATATTTTTGAGCAAAGTTGTATTGATTTCTCATCTCATTTATTATTAAGAGCCCGTTTGGTAGAGATTAAAATTGAAAAGTTATTGGGTCCCACTCGTCTAATAAAAGTCAATAATAACGTCTAATTTTTCAATTTTAATCCGATATTATTCTCTACCAAACGGGCTCTAAATCATTTTAGCTTTGAAAAACTTTTGATCAAATTAATTTTTGAAAATAATTCTACACATCAAAGTTTTTTTCATACCTAACACTTGAGCTTCATTCATTCCACAAAATGACATTCCTTCCTTGATGACACACATTATAATTATTTACATTATAATTATTGAAAAGCTAAAATGATGATTTACATTCAATCAATAGATTATAATATTTGGGAAGTCATTGAATATGGCCCTTATGTGCCTACAATCTATTCCTAAATCTAGAGAGGAATATGATAAAGATGATAAAAGAAAATTGTCCTTGAATGCTAGAGCCGAAAATCTACATTATTGTGCCTTAGATAGAAATGAGTTTAACCATATTAGCACATGTGACTCCTTTAGAAGTCACTCATGTTGGCACTAGTGAGGTATAAGAAACCAAGATTAATCTCTTGGTCAAAGAATTTGAAAATCTCTTCATGAAAAAAGACGAACATATTGTTGACATGATTACTCGCTTTACCGATATTGTTAATGGTCTCAAGGGCTTTGATCGTGAATTTACTAACGGTAAACTTCACTTTCGGAAGATTGGAACTCATTAATGATGTTGATAGAGAACACCAAAGATATCAACTCTTATCCTTTGGAGGAACTCTATGGAACTTTGATGACATATAAGCTCAACAACGTCGAAACCAAGGAGAAAACGAGGAAAAGCAAGGAAGAATCAAAAGAGCCTCCTAGGCATCAAATTGCTCTCAGATTGGCAATTGAAGAAAGAACTACAAATGAACATATGAGTGATGAAGAGCTTGATGATCTTGTGCTTCTTGTCAAAAGATGGAAAGGTTTTTGAAATAATCGAAAGTTTCAAAAGAAAGAAGAAAAAAGCGAAGGAAGCATGAAAATTGTTTGTTATGATTATGACAAACTTGGTCACAAGAGAACCGAGTGTCCAAACAAAAAAAAAATGTCAAGAAAAGGCATTCTAGGCAACATGGGATGAAAGCGACGATGATGATCGCGATGAAAATGAAAGTCAAGAAGAGATCGCCAACATGTGCTTTGTGGCAATCGATTGTGAGGTAAATTCTATTGAAAAATTCACATATGATGATTATTTTCTTCTTATGATGAAATTTTAGAAGAATTTGAAAAACTCGCTCTTAGTCATTCTATTCTTAAAAAGAAACATAAATTATTAAAAATTGAAATTGAGAGAATTTTAGAAATTAAAAAAGAAAATGTTGATTATGATTCATTGTATAAAAAAATTTGTTTTTTAAAAGAAAAGATTGAAGACTTGACTAATATTTTTTTTAAAAAAATTCACTCAAGGGAAGAAGAATTTTAATTTAATCCTTGGTGATCAAAAATGTGTCTTTTGATAAAGGAGGCATTGGATATAAACCATCTTTGAAACAAAATCTCTCAAAAATTTATTTGTCAAGGCCTCAAATACAATTCCCTCAAAACCTACTTGTAGCTTTCGCAACAAGGATGGACATATTGCCTACAATTATCTAACAAAAAAGAAGCTACACTTTGAAAGTAAAAACAAGTGGACTCGAGGATCCACTAAAACTAACTACCAAGGACCCAAGCTTGTGTGGGTACCAAAAATCAAAAGTTGAATTATTATTGTATGTACCAAAGAAGATAATGAGCAAATGGTTCTTAGATAACGGGTATTCAAAGCACATGACTGGATACAAAACTCTACTAACAAATCTAAAAAAGAATGATGGAAGTCATCTCACACTTGGAGACAATGCAAAAGGAAAAATCATTGGAATTGGAAACATTGGTAATCATTTCTCCCCTACCGTTGAAAATGTACTATTGGTAGATAACCTCAAAAATAATTTACTTAGGGTCCGTTTGATTAGAAAATGGAATTCGAGTGGAAAGAAAGTGAATTTCAGGGAATTGAATTGCCTAGAACTTGTTTTACTGAAATGTCAATTAATTGTGTTTGATTGGTATAAGTTTTCACCTCAAAATATTGAAATTTTGGATCTTTTGGTGTTCGTTTGGCTTTGTTTTCCATGAAAAATGTCCATTAAATGGATACAATTTGTTACAATTGGAGATAGAATTTGTTTCAATTGCAAAAAAAAAAAAAAAAAAAAATGCCTAGAAAAGCTTTTCCCACCAAACCCGTGGGAAAAGCTTTTTCTCAAAAATCAAGAAAATGTGGAAAATCAATTCCATGAAAAATTTAGTTAATCAAACATGCAAAAAGGTGGAAATGAATTTTAATTTTTATCTACCATGGAAAAGAAAGAGCAATCAAACAGGGCCTTAGTATTAGTCAATTATGTAATAAAGGTTATCATATTAAATTCGATTCTTCTAAATGTCTCATTAAGGATGCTACATCTAAAGAGGTATTGTTTATAGGAAACCAAAGCAAAGATGTTTATATGATAAATATCGATTTTGAAAATGATGAAAAATGTTTAGTAAGTTTGAAAGAAGATACTTGGCTATGGCACAGGAGATTATGTCATGTTGGCATGGATCTTCTTTCAAAAATCTCTAAAAATAGTTTTGTCCAAGGTTTATCAAATTTGAAGTTTGAAAAAGACAATTTATGATGCGTGTCAATTTGGTAAACAAGTAAAAGTTCATTTAAACTCAAATTATACTCATCAATGACAAAACTACTTCTATTACTCCACATTGATCTTTTTGGACCTTCAAGAACCGCTTAGGTGGACAACACTATGCATTTGTCATTGTTGATGATTTCTCTAGATCGACTTGGGTTCGTTTCTTAATTCTTAACGATGAAGCTCTAAAAACATTAAACATTTTTGCAAAAAGGTTCAAAATGAAAAAGGATACTCCATTATAACCATTAGAAGTGATCATGGTGGAAAATTTGATAATCTCATCTTTGATGAGTTTTGTAATGAAAATTGATATGAACATAACTTCTCGGCTCCTAGAACTCCTCAATAAAATGGTTTAGAAAGGACAAATCGCACATTGTAAGAAATGGCTAGGGCCATGCTAAATGAAAATAGCGTGCAAAAATAATTTTGGGCCGAAGCCATTGCCACCGCTTGCTATATTGTTAATAGATTTTTAATTAGTCGAAAGAAAACCAAAACTTTATATGAACTTTGGAAAATAGAATTCCTAATATTGGTTATTTCAAAGTCTTTGGATGCAAATGTTTTATCTTGAATACAAAAGAAAACTTGAGAAAATTCGATTCAAAATCCGACACTGGAAATTTTTTAGGATATTCATCGACTAGTAAAGCTTATAGAGTTTTCAGCAAAAAAAACTCTAGTCATTGAAGAATCCATGCATGTTACCTTCGATGAAACTAACTCTCTTAATCATGAGAAAGGTATTAATTTTGATGTAGGGCTGGAAACTTCACTCGAACAAATAGTCATTCAAGATCAACACAAGGAAGGTCATCAAGATAAACATCAAGAAGGAGAAAATGTTTGACAAAGCGAAGAAGAGCCAACAGAATGCCGATTGGGCTGGTTACACAATTGATCGCAAAAGCACTAGCAGAACTTGTCATTTTTAAGGCTTTGCAGTTGTGTTATGGTTTAGTAAGAAACAAAATTATATTGCATTATCAACCGCTGAAGTCGAATACATCTCGGCCATGAGTTGTTGTGCCCAAGTGTTATGGATGAAGCAAACTCTCAATGATTATCACCTATCATTTGATCGTACACCTATCATGTGTGATAACACTAGTACGATAAATTTATCTAAAAATCCCATCTTGCACTCTCGAACTAAACATATTAAAATTAGACATCAATTCTTAAGAGATCAGACATAAAAGAAAGATATCGTATTAGAATTTGTAAATACGGAAAATCAATTGACCGATATCTTCACTAAACATCTTGCACTTGATCGATTCTCACATATTCGACGAGGCTTAGGCATCATTTATGATTCAGAAATTCTCAACTAAGTGCTCATACATTTTTATATATATATATGTATATATTTGTTCATTCATTAAAAAAAGGGAGACCAGACCTGTAACCCCTTTCGGTTTGACATAGAATTTTAGCTTTGTGAATTGGATGTCCGGTAAAACGCGAATATAAAACCTGATTTCGCATATCAGATCTATTTTTCTTCATTTATTCTCCTCTTTATCCCAACTTTCTTTCTAAATCTCACCCCTTTTCTTCATTTTTCCCACTCAAATAATCAATTACTCCTCAAAATCTTAAAGCCACTACTTCTACATCATCCATATCCAAAAATTTCAATTTTTCATCCACCAAATCTCATTCTTTTTCAAAAATCCAAACTCGTCCATTTCCTTCCTTCCTTATCAAATTTCTACAATGTCGGGGTCTAGAAGAGAGGGCAAAAGACTTGAGAGCATGGTGAGACGATCTTCTCCACCATCATCCGACGAAGACTTCAACATGGAGCCCAAGGTGCCAGCCAATGCATTTGAAAAATCCCCCATTTTAATAGGTAAAAACGTTGGTTTTGCCGACTTTACTATTGAAGCACCTGTATTTCATATTGAAGAGTATTTTGAAAACATGGGTTGGTGTCAATAGGTACTCTAGAAAAACATGCATATCATCACCTTATGAAAGAGTTTTATAAAAATATGGTTATCACTCCTCTCTCGGATGAGATTTCATGTTACTCAAAAATGTTCGTTCGCCGCCAACAAAGCTCTCGTTCGTGATATTCTTGAGCTTGAGCCATGTGATATTCAAAATTTTCTTCATAAAACTCATCCCACTTTTGAAGGGTAGACTATTTCGAGGCACGTCGTCGGTTAATCGGAAAGAATTTTGAAAACATCACAAAACTTAGTGCAAATCAACTAACACTTCTATGTAAAGTTTTACAAATTATCATTGCATATGTGATTCTTCCTTGAAAGGGTCGTCGAGACGAGGTAAACTTTTTTTTATCTTTTTATCCTTGATTCTTTTCTTGTTGTGCGAAAACTAGATTTTTCAAATACTACATTAGATCTCATGTAACTTGTGCATTCCATGCGTCATCTTAAAGCTTTGTCTTACGAAATGCTTCTTACAAAGTTTTTTAAACATTTTGACATTCCTCTACACGAAGAGACATTTGTTAAACTTCACAGTACTGACACTATCAATATTCAAACCCTCAAATGAGTGAAAATAGTAAAAGAACATGGTTAATGGGTGGCACACACAAAAAGATTTGACCCCACCTCGGGTCCATCTACTCTACCTTTTGAAGGTGATGAGGATGGCGATGCTGATACTGATGCTGATGATGTATCCTAAGTTATGTACTCTCTTCATGATATTCCTACCTCTAGTGCTGATCGTTCTTCGACTGGTGATTTTACATTTATCGAGAATCACTACAATCTTCTCAATGATCGTATCAATTCTCTTACATCTTCAGTTAATGACCTTGGCGGGATGCTTCGGGAGTTGCAGGTTCAGTAGGCCGCCATACAAGCTCAACATGATACCATTCAAGCACAATAGGCAGAAATGCAGGCTCAGCAAAATGCCTTCTATGCTCACTTCTATACATAATTTCCTCCACGTAGTCCTCGATTTTATTGCTATTTTATATTGTCTTCATGTTTCTATACCTTATCTACAATTTTTATCTTTAATTTGTTTTATTGTTTTTGGACATCATTATCTATGGTTATTTCTTTTACAATCAATGCTAAGGTTATTATGATCCGTATTTTGCCTTATGCTTTTTGTTTATGCCAAAAAGGAGAATGCGAGTGAGATGATTATGCTTGTATGCTTTGATAATATGCTTGGAATATATGAAAAATGGGAAAAGAGGTAAAATCATTTATATATTTTGAATGTATGGTTATCAATTTTTAAAAGGGGGGAATGCAAATTTCATGATAAATTGATATCAATTGATCAATCCTATTCTGTAAATCATCTTGTTTGTCATAGTCCAAAAGGGTGAAATTGTTGACCTATGGTCGATCTTATGTTTTGATTATAACAAACAAAGTATTTTTATTTATAACATTTATATTCGAGTTTTCATTATTACAACTTCATGGAAATCGAGCATTCACAATCAAGCTTGAAAATAGAGCATTCTAAATCGAACACCCGCGCCAAAAATAATCGGAGACAAATCAAGCACTTGTACCAAGTTCAAAATCGAGCAACAAGTCGTGCACTCGCGCAAAATCAATCAAACATATTAGAACTATATGTTTGAACTCACTTCTAAAGGTAAAACACTTCAATTCTTAGCGATGCACAACAAGCTTGTAAGTTAAATTTTTATGCACAAGATAAACTTTTCACAAAAATGCTTGCATAAAAATTATTTAAGATATGACAAAAATCTTCACTTGACTTTTAAAATCTTTACCAATGACATTTATTTTGAAAAGATAAATGAATGTGTCCCTCAAGAATTTACACTTGCTAAAATAATTAAAAAAAAGAGAGAGAAAATCGGAAATTTCTGTTCAGGCGGACGTCCGGTGACCCCAACGGTCAGAATTCTAACCCTTATGATTTTCGACACACAACAGCTAGTTTCAGTCTTCCATTTCAGTAGCGGACGTCAGGTGGGGGTCGTCTAATTGACCAGAACTTTTTGCGTTTTGACTGCTATAAATACCACATCACTTTACATTCAATGACATACATTCAAGTGAGATAATTTTGAGCAAAATTGTATTGATTTCTCATCTCATTTGTTATTAAATCATTTTAGTTTTGAAAAACTTTTGATCAAATTAACTTTTGAAAATCATTCTTCACATCAAAGTTTTTTTCATGTCTAACACTTGAGCTTTATTCATTTCTATTTATTCAAATGTTAGCATATTTCTCTCTTGGTACTTAATTGTAAAGGGTTGAATTGCACCACAAGTCAATCAACATAGTGAAATTGGCCTTGCTCGTACCGGATAGCTTGGTAATGGAGGACGTAGATCATTGTGTTTGATCGAATCTCCATAATTATATCGTTTGCATTATCTATCCCTATTTACTTATTATTTTCATATTCTTGCTTGTTATTATTTGAATTAACTCATCTAGTTATCACGTGCTTGACTTTAGATTAATTTTTTCGAAAAGGTTTTAAAAATCAAGTCACCCTCCTCTTTGTTAGCTATTCTTGGGCTATCAACCATAAAAATGGAGTTGACACTTGTGGCAGTTCAAGCTCTTTGAATAATGGCTGAATCCAAGTAATTTGTAAGGTTGTGGATGCGAGGGCTTTGTATTACGACTTTGTGCTTGATCTGGCAACTACATGGTATTTCTTCGATGACAAGGCTATAGGTTTCTCCTAAGTATATGCAATAGGCCACTGTTGATTTCCTGTTATTTGGATGGGAAGCCTAATCTAAATCTGAGTATTCAGTGCTAATCTATCACTTCTTTGTATCCACAACCCCTGATTCATTATCACTTTTAGATATCTTAACACCTCATTTAATGCTTGCCAATGTGTGGATGTTGGTGATTGCAAAAATTGACTCAACTTATTTACAGCAAAGGTGATATTAGGTCTGGAGTGTGTAAAGATTGCAGTCCTCCTACGGCACTTCTGTAAATCGAGGGATCCTTTAGTATTTCTCCATCAGCCCTTGTTTCACGGGTTACCTTTCTTCTGGCACAGAAAGGGACATCGTACGATAGTAGTCTACTCCACTAGACTACCTTCCGCCTTTTTTCGGTCATGTTGGGGTGAAAATAAATTTGATCACAATTTAAAGAAAGCTTACAACACGAAATTGAAATGCATTGAAATAAACTTGATCATTGATTGCTTGAAAGCTGAATATTACAATAGACGAAAGCAGAAAAATACAATGGCTAGTGCAGGGGGCGAACACTAGATAGGTTGAAAATGTTTGAAAGACTAATATCCCCTATAATAGACTTCGGAACAAAAACTCAAGTGACGGGAGTAGACGTTTAAAGTCTCTAAAATCATACTAAAATTTTCTAATTTCTAACTATTTTACAATTTAAATAAAATATTTACAAAGTGCGATCGAAGTTGGGCAAACTGCTGCTGCGATAGGATCATGGAGCTTAAGTAAAGCTGCTACCCATGACATTCTCCTCTATTTGCTTTGGCGACGTCCTCAGAGCCATTGAGTATTCTTCTCGTTGTTACATCCACTCCATTTGATGGCCAAGAATCTTTTCAAGAACCTTCTGTTATGATATTTTCAATTTAAACACAGGTCACTTCAGATCTGCAGACTTTTTGTACTGTTCCTGATTGATATCTGCAGTATGAGAGAGTAATGGTTGTTGGCCAGTAGTAATCTCAAAAGGACTCTTATTTAGAGAAGAGCTTTTTTGAGCATTGAAACACATTCGAGTCATATCCGAAAGTTTTACCCAAACTTCATGCGAAGCATAAAGTGCCAGAAATAGTCTTCCAGCATAGAATTGAAGCACTCTATCTGTTCGTCTGAGTGTGGGTGAAAACTAGAATTCATTCTCAAAGTTGAACCAATAAGTTTAAAAAAGTTGGTCCAAAGTATACCAGTAAATCGAGAATCTCGATCACTGGCGATTTCCTTAGGCGGTCCCCAGTATTTGACAATATGTTCGAAGAAGAGTTGAGCTGTCTCTTTGGTTGAAACATACTTGGGCGTTGTTGTCAAAGTAGTATGCTTAGATAAATTGTCTGCCCCGATGATGATAGTACCAAAATCTTCAATTCTCGACAATACCTCAATGTAGTCCATATATACACTCTCGACTGATCTACTCGGGACGGAAAAGGGCTCCAGTACGCTTGCCGTTTTCTGATGATCTAACATATCTTGCTGATGAACAAGACGATTTTTTCGATAACTTGCAATGTCGTCCCACCTTTGTGGCCAGTAGTATGCACGTTGTAGTATGCAGAAATGTGCTCTACAAAAGTCCCACTTCTCCCACTAGTTTCCGAAGCTCTTCAAGCTCCGACTAAGCCATACGGTATAGTGCCCTGATGGAAGGTTTGGCATCTGGAACGAGTTCAATCTCACGATCAATTGACCCTTTTGGGGATAATTTCTTTGATAACTCATCCGGCATGCTGTCATCAACTTCCTTGAGCCTTATGATAGGCTTTGGAATAGGATCAATCGCCTCTTCGATCTCTTCTAATCGAAGAGTACATAAGAATGAGGGTTCATTCTTCTTGAAACCCTT
>CAIGRF010226193.1:0-32193 GCA_903798235.1 Fraxinus ornus | reverse complement strand
GGCCCCTAAAAATTTGTGGCCCAAGGCCACTGCCTTAGTAGCCTTGGGCCAGGGCCGGGCCTGAATAAGAACTCCTCGTTCCCCATCAACCAGAACTCCAGTCATCTTTCTCGATCTTTAAAATTATGAAGATGTTATGGGAAGTATGTGTTTTGTTGTTTGGTTTGTGTGAAATTGATGTTTTTCAATGCTATGAAGAAATCAAAATGAAGGTTGAACTAATATAATGATTTGTAGGAAGTAATATCTTGTTTCTCTCGATGTTCAACCAACCATTTTCGAATTGAGGAGTGGATATATATAGTATAGAGGTTTTGGGTAATATAGGCAGGATAAACCTTGAAAAACGCGAATTATGTTTTTTCGGGATACACTGTCGCTCGAGCGAGGTCCATGCGACGGGCGAGCGACGCAACTTCTGTTTTTATCATTTGAGTGTCAGTTGGGCAATAAGCTATCAAAATTGCGATGACTCTTTTCTCCTCATTCCATACTCGAACCATAGGACTTCTAATTCACCTATACAACTTACCACTTGAAACTTTGACTTTTAAAAACTCTTTTTCAAGAATAATTTTGTCAAAAGATTGCCAACATCTTTAAAATCTAACAGGAAAAAAACTAATTACTTTTAAACTTAGCTAAACATGTAGTGTCTCTTACTATTAAAATAAATAATTCACTTTTAGCTTTGATCGATACAAATTATTTATCATAAAAGTTACTTGTATAATTATAAGCAAATTTAGTGAAGTGGAAATTACATAGAATAGATTTTTTAAGTTATCATTTTAAATCAAATTTAAAGTTTGCTTCTACAAAAATATGATGATAATTCAATATTAATAATATTATTATAAAAATAAATTAATCTATATACTACCCTACCGCCATCCATCCCACCAAATTTCATCTCAAACCTTAATTACTTCCCGTTCTTCTTGCTCTCCCTATATATCTCTCTCCATTCTGTCTATATTTCTCTTTACAACACCTATCATCAGAGGCATCGATGGAACGACACTCGGTCACTCATGAAGCAGTCGTAGCTGCATCGCTCTGAGAGCAACCACTAGATAAAGACGCTGTTAGAGATGTGCAATGCCCTTTTGCTAGATGCCAGGATACCGCTGCAGAAGCGCGATGCTAAGACATTGCTGCAAATCTTCAATAGCCACTTTTGAAAGCAGCGACTATGATAATGTTGAAATTTCGTTGCCTTTGTGCATTGCCGGGACCCGAAGCAACGACTGTGATAATTTTAGATTTGGTTTTTTGGTAGTGTTTGGGTGATAGTGGTTGTGATGTTGACTGTGCTGATGATGTTGGCGGTGCTAATGAGATAGTAATGATGTTGGTGGCGGTGGCGGTGGTGGTGGCGACGGTTGCGGCGATCATATTGATAATTTTGGATTTGATTTTTTTGTTGTGTGTAGGTGGTCGAGGTGGTCGTGTGGTGGTTTTGGGTGGGATAAGATGTTTGTGATAAATTATTTGGCTGTGACCAATTAATTTGATAATTTGTGATCGTGAAATAAGTTGTGACGTACAAAATTTGTGATTTGTCAACATAAATAAATTGTGATCTATAAAAAAATTTATTCGTGACCTTGTAAACTAAGAAATTTTTTTATTTGTGATTAAGAAATAATTCGTGACTAATTAATTTGATAATTTGTAACCAAATTGTATAGAATTGTAACATTAATATATTTAATTAATAAATAAAATTTAATGATCATCTGATTTTTGAAACTTTAAAATTTATTTCCTAATTTTGAAATTGTATATTATAATCTTCTTAATTATGAAATGTTCAGGGGCTTGGGCTTGGGCTTGGACTCATGTTAGAGCTGGGCTAACAAAAAATTTTGGACCAACAATTAACATTCTTAGCATTAATTTTCAATATGGGCAGGATAGCCCAGGCCTTCCCCCACTATATCCGCCCTGTTGTGATTTCTGAAGAATTTTTGCGGGATGGATGTGAGAAAAATCGCAGAGAAAAAATTGTACAGATTTCTGAAAAAGTCTTGTCCTTTTGAGTGTAACTGTGACGCTGTGAGTCCACGTGCAATTTTTTTTAATGTGTAATTAAAAACTAGTTTTGGATAAATAATCTATAGCAAATAGGGGCTTCATCAATTAGTCACATTCTTCGAGAAAAAATTACAGATGGGTCCCCAATTTGCTGAAATGTAGCAAGTAGTCCTTCAACCTAATATTTTGGCGAATTCAGTCCCAAAAGAAATTCATTTACAAAGATAATTATATCCTTATGTTAGATTAAACAAAAAATATTTATACATATATACACTAGAAAGCACAAAATTAAAATTAACTTACCCTTCCATATTTGCTTCCAACCTCCTAGTAAATTTGTGTTTTCTTGTTTGTTTCATTAAAGTAACAGTCTTAATAAAATTTTGTTTGTTTAATCAATTATAAGGATAAAATTTATGTTTTCCTGTTTGTTTCATTTAAGTAAAGGTCTTAATAAAATTTTGATTGTTTAATCAAATATAAGGATAAAATTATCCACTATGGAATTGAATGTGTCACGAAAAAGAAAGGATTGGAGACTGCCATTGCCAAAGGTAATAAGTGTGATGACAAAATTGTCATACTTTCAATTGATTATGGACTCCAACTATAGTTTTCCTATTATCATTACACTTGGCCTATGTGGGGTTGATAAAAATTTAAGTCAAAATTAACAATTTATTTTTTCATACATTTTATAGAATTCACAAATTTTATCAATTTTAATTACACATTTTATCAACATTTTTTAAAATCTATTAAAATTCTGATTTTTAGTTACATTAGTGCTGGCTTGGTAGAGGATGTCCACACCAAAAAAAAATAATCACTTTACTTTTAGCATATGGATAGTTAAGAAGATAATCAAACGAAGTAAATATAGATTCGTATGATATCACGGTTTAATTTCAATTCTTCTGGTCTAATTTTTTTTCCAAAATGAAGGAATCGCACGTAGGGTTGAATGCGGTTCGATTTAGACGGTTTATGTCATATTTTCAATTTAAACCATTTTCATGCTGTTTGGAATTTTTTCAAAACAAACCAAACATAGTAGGTTTTTAGTGTTGACGACTATGTTGACAAAATGACTAATTTGTAATGTGCTGTAAAAGTCAAGGACCTAGAGTGCAGTCTGTACAAGTTGGGTTATAGGTCTAGAGTTCGAGCATGAAAATAAGAGAAATAGGGCCTTGCATTTTCGCAAGCTTCTCGCCCAGTTGACACTTGAACGACAAAAACAGAATCACTTTAGCCCGCCTGTCGTTGAGCTATCGCTCACGCGACGTGTCGATCCGTAAAACACTAATTTGCTGTTTTGAAGTACTTTTTTCAGCTCATTCAACCTAATTACCATCTCCTATAGATACTCAAGCCTATGCACGAAATTTGGGTGATTATTCATAGTGCCTCTTCTCTATAACACTTCCATATTATTTTTTGAAGATTAAAGAGCTTGTCTATGTATTGATACAACCACAGATTAGGAGAAAAACATTGAATCCATTGAATCCAGAACACCTACTTCCTAAACACCCTTAGGAAGGTATTTTCTCATTTGAACTTAAGAGGCTGTTGGAAGTTAAGAGAGGTTGGACTACAAGCGCAGGAAAAAACACGAGAATTGGGAGTTCTTGGAAGAGACAATTGCAGAAAATTGGGAGCTGGTGGGTTCAACGGATCTTTGGGTTCAACGGATCTTGGAGGTTATAGAAATTAGATCGGGAGGTCTAGTGGAGTTGGTTATGCAGCATCTTACTATAAATCCGTATTGTCTATAGTGGAGGTAATCAGATTGGTCTCGGAGTTTTTACCAGTTGGATTTTTCTGTCATCAATATTGATGTTATTTATTACTTTCTTATTACAAACTGCGACAATTCAACTTAAGATCACTATAATGTTTGTTTAACCATATAGAAACAATTAAAAGTGACTTGTTATTTATTAATTGTATAATTCCGCACGTAAGGTCAAACTTAGTTAGTAAACTACAAAATTTTAAAACATTTTATTTTTCGAACCAAACCACAATTTGCGGTTTGGTTCGATTTTAATCCGCGATTTACTTATCAACATTATAGTAATATATTTAAAACAATTTAATATATATGTTTAAAATAGAACTAATAATACTAAATGTTAAATTATATTTATTTTTCCCATGAAACCCGTGAATAAATTATTTTCAATGTTGGTTGCTAAAAGATGTTAATAGAACGAATATATCTTTCTTCATTTTATTTACCTTTCATATTGTCACGTAACGATTGGTAAAGGCAGAGTCACATTCTGTTGTAATAATTTGGTTAAAACTCCTTTTCGTCCTACAACGAGATGAAAAATAATGACTGAACATGATATGTTTAGATGTACAAATAATGATAGAGTTCAGGTTTATTATGAATTGACAAATTTCATTCTGTAACTACTTTGAAAAAAAGTAGAAGGTAGTAGTACCAATTATAAAACTTTAACATTTTTCATACAATCAATACTCTCCGTCCTTTGTTCTTTTCAAACCACAAACAAATTCATTAATCACATAAGTACACAAACAATCAGTTTTTTTTTATCCAAATAACAACTCACAAGTGTATAATAAATTAAAAAAAACATCAAATAAATGAAAGAACAATAAAAAATATGAGACTTCTTGAGAGAGGAGAAAAAGAGGCGATTCAGGTAGAAATTAGCGAACTAAAAGGCAAAAAGTGACTGACAATTTGCGATTGGGAATAGCATTTCATTCAGCAGTGGTACGGAAGCGTCAAATGTTTGAGAAATGAGAGTTTATGTTAGAGCTTTTGAAGCAGTGGGCGTGATTTGCTGCTATAATTTTGTTGAATTATAATTTGGATTTGTTAGTTATTTAATGTAATTAGCAAATCTGTGAACAAAAATGACTAAGGTTAATGAGTTTTAAAAAGTCAAGGAGTAATACGCAAATTAGTGAAAATTGTGTTATTTTAGGTCTAGGGTTCGAAAATGGAAAAGAAGGAAAAAAGGGCACAGAATTTCGCTATACTGTCACCAAGATTTGGCTCGAGCGTCAGAAACATAAATTTCATCGCCCGACTGTCGCCTCGCCTTTGCTCGAACGACAACTTGTCGTTTGACTGTCGCTCATCCCTTGCTCGAGCGACAGTGTTATTCGTTTTTTAAGACTTTTTGTCCAGCCCATTCAATTCTAAAACCTAACATATAAATATCAAACACCACATAACGATTTTTCTAAGGTTGATCATTGAGCAAACATATTATTTTCATATTCTCTTCATCATTTTTAAGATTTCAACCTTCATTATTCATAGTGATTTGTTCTAGCAGTAAGAAAAACATCATATTCTAAATCAAAATATCAAACTGCTACTTCCTTCATATCTGTTAGAGTTTCTGAAGATTAAGGGAAGATGACGGAGTTTCAGTTGTTGAAGAACACGGTGTTCTTCGTGAATTCACAAGAGATAGACGATTTCACAAAACTGAGAGTTGCTGTATGAGAGCGCAATCCAGGAGAGTTTTAGAAACTGCAGTTAGGAGTTGGTGCAGAAGCACAAAACCCAAGAGAGCTGTTGGAATTGCAATTAGGAAGTCAGATAGTACGTGTCGTATAATGGATTGTTGACTGGCAAGTGCCCAAAGTTTTTACCCAGTTGGAGTTTCTCCGTGATCAATTTTGTATTATTTATTACTTTCATAATTGTTTCAACATAGGAAAATCTGAATTGTATGATTAACCAGCTAGAAAATAATTAATAGTGACTTGTTGCTATTTAATTGTTAAGTAATTTTAATTCTGTATTATCACCTATTCACCCCCTCTATGTGTAGTTTGGGTTGAACTTCTTATTTTCAAAATTGTTGATAATACATATACTTTTCATATGATTTGAGAATAATTTTACTTTAGTTTAGTTTAGATATCGGGTCATGACGTGTGTTGGAGACTTATAAAACTATGATGACCAGTAATGATGAACTTAATTTACTTTANAAATTAAAAAAAACATCAAATAAATGAAAGAACAATAAAAAATATGAGACTTCTTGAGAGAGGAGAAAAAGAGGCGATTCAGGTAGAAATTAGCGAACTAAAAGGCAAAAAGTGACTGACAATTTGCGATTGGGAATAGCATTTCATTCAGCAGTGGTACGGAAGCGTCAAATGTTTGAGAAATGAGAGTTTATGTTAGAGCTTTTGAAGCAGTGGGCGTGATTTGCTGCCATAGTTTTGTTGAATTATAATTTGGATTTGATTGGTTTGCGATTTTGCAATTTTTTTATGCTTCCCCAATCAAATGGATGATGCAAGAATTTGTCATCCCTTGCTATCAAAGTTTACACATTCTCAACTATAAATAACATATAGCCCTTGTTTGTTTTCAATTTTAATGAAAATTTGTATCGTTGCAATGAGAAGCAACCGTTTTTATTGACTAGTTTGTTTTACAGTGAGACCCATTTGTTTAAAAAAATGTCTAAAAATTCGTTCTTCTGTTAAAATAATAGGAAACAAATGGGTACATAATATTTTCCAACTATGCTTGCACAACTTTATCATTTTATGTCTCAATCATGTCGGATGTTATAGAATAAACAAATGATATTCACCTCTACAATTATCATTTTTTGGCGTAAAATTCAAAAATAATTTGTCTAGATGGGGCTCAATGTAGAAATTACTTTTAAATTTTCATCCAATAAAGTGTTGTTTATTCTTAGAGCTTTGCTATGGGTACCCGGGCGTGTAATAAACAAATGATATTCACCTCTCCAATTATCATTTTTTGGAGTAAAATTCAAAAATAATGTCTAGACGGGACTCAATGTAGAAATTACTTTTAAATTTTCATCCAATAAAGTGTTGTTTATTCTTAGAGCTTTGCTATGGGTGCCCGGGCGTTTACACGCTCGGTTACCCGACCACACTGCCCCCCTCACAATAGAGGGGGGCAGAATTATTATATTTGCTGTGGATCCGCGGTGGGCCCACTGTGGGCCCCTCACTTATGTGAGGGGGGTGTACCCGAGCATGTAAAACGTCCTGGTACAAATGACTTTTCTCTTATTCTTAAGCCACATTCTCATTTTCTACTACACATTTTTTCACTCATTTTCAACTACACATTTTTCAATAAAATAATATTTTCCATTATATCAATAACTTTTCTTTCTTTTTTCAACCGTATATTCACCATCATATCATAAAAATACATTACCCCCTAAAAAATGTGAATCGAACACACTCTCAAACTTGTTTACTTGCAAGCTAAGAAAATAAGTTCGTACGATGTGATTGATAGTAATTTTTGATTTAATAATGTCGAGGGTGCAATAATGTCAAAAGCGCAGTTGAGCCTATTGGCTGGGAAAGAATATCCTTTTGTATGCTTTTAACTTTTTTGTTTCATTAATATTGAGAGGAGACTTCGTCAAGTCTTCTTGGAAGATAAGAATTAACAACGTTGATAATAGCACAAAATTGTCTTTTCCTTTTGTTTCTTTTTCTCCTTTAGAGTAAATTTTAATGGGGGTCACCAACTTTGAGCGAAGTTTTAAATAATTTGTCCAACCAGAAAAATTCTCGATCAGGTCATGAAACTTCATAATTATTTCAATTCAAGCAACTTCGCTACTTGGTGTTAATGCAATTAACTGAATATCCCTTGCGTGGACAATAAAAAGAAAGCAAAATGTCACATATGACCTACATAGACTAAGAAAATGTCTGAATAGATGTATTTTTCAACTTGTACGAAAACCTAGCTCAATTAACACGTACTTTTTATCAACTTGCGTTTTTCTACTTTGATTGAAATTACACGTCGAATTCTACCAACTTCATCCATGTCAATCTTTCGTCCAAGTTTAACATCTACTCAAGCAATCTCGTTAATTTTAGTAATGTCAACTAACGGCATGACTTGAATCGAAAAAAATATAGTTTGGTGACTTGATTAAGACATTTAAATGAAGTTAACCATTTTTCAAAAAATAGTACTCTTTTCGTTTCTTGGAAACCAAGTTCTTAACTAATAAAGTGAATGTTGCAAGTAGTGTACTTTTTGATTTTAATGTTTCCTTAAGTTCTCATTCACTTATTTATTTACAGTAGTTATCATATTTGCTTATTGACATGTATGTAATAATAAATTATTACAGTTTCTTAAACCATCGTTTGGTACATATTTCTTTAAACTTATTTTTTTAGTCCATTTTTAATTACACGTTCTTCCACTAAAATTATTTTACATACAGATCAAAAAAATTTCTTTTTTTAACCACATATTATCCAAAAACTCACCTTTTACAAAAATTGTTCGGAAAAATTTACATCAAATGGACCCGGTTCTTGAATCTCTTTAGTATTTTGGAATCTTACGAAGTACGCACCACATGTGACATGGAACTATGCACTTACCATGAATAATTTAACTTAAACTATGAAAAAAAAACATAATTACAGTTTTGCAAATAAGCTTATCTTAGTAAAAACAAAAATCAATAATGTAAAATCAAATTAATAAAAAAAATGACATAATGGGTTACTCGTTACTCATTTTTATACTTATGTATCAAATCAAAATAGGAATAAATTCAAAGATTAATATTTGGGATCATTGTAACAACGATTTTAAACATTTAAAAAAATGCAGATTTTATCCATATCTTTGATTTGTAGTAGCATTTGTCCCAAACCTTTCAAACTGGTTAGACGAGGATCTCTGGATGATTTTCATCCAAAAATTCATTAATTTGCCAAAAGTCTTGACCATAATTTGACTAATTTTAAAAGGATGGAATGGTCTTATAACATTTCATTAATTAAAAATATAATTTGCATTGAAAGTCTAAATCTTTCCAAAATTTGTAGCTAAAACTTCAAACCTTTCATAAATGTGTGCCACAAGGAACTGTAACGATTTTTATCCAAAAATTTGTCAATTAACAAAAACATTCATCATCTTTTTCCTCGATCGACCCAACCACCAAACCCCAATGCCTAACCCCTAAGCTATCCAAATTCCAATCCCATCCATTGGTAGGTGCGGGAGCCCCCACCCGAGTCGATTTTGAATAGAATTTATCTATCCTTTTTTTTTGTTAGTTAACAAAAACATTCATCTTCCACGATATTTTTTTCCCCTTTTTGAAGAATGCAAAGTTAGAAATGAACACGAGAAGAAGTGATTCTCAAAATATTTAAGTTCATAACTTGGAACGAATCTTTTATTTCTTTTGCATCTAAAGATGAATGTTACATATCTAAGAGGGGGATTTTCACCTATCTCAATAAAGTTATGATCGACTCTCTCTCCTCTCTCTTTTTCTATGACATATGGATACCACAATTACGCTAATTATTCTAACGTCTAATAGATAAAAAGACTAATCGAATAAATTTTAAAGTTAACAAAAAAATAGATAAAAGAGAAGTTCAGCTACTAATCGATAATTTTTAAAGTTATTTGCTTATTTGTTAGTATTTTTTAAATTTAATTTTATGCACGACTTTTTAATCACACCATACGTCAAATTTTATCAAAATTGCTAAAAGTTTGATACTAAGTGCCTGTTTGGTAGAGTTCAAAAGCCGATTAAAATTGAAAATATAGTTTGGTCCCACTCGTCTAATAAAAGTCAACAATATCGACTAATTTTTCAATTTTAATCCGATTTTAACCTCCGCTAGACACTTTCTAATCACCGCGAAACAGGGTTATAAATAGCATCAATGACGATCATAAAGTCTTCTTGAGGAAGTCCTCGTGACAGTGAAGTAGTTCTCAGTTCTCACTTACCAGTTGAAGAAATCTGTTCCTTTTCTTGGTAAGAATATTTCAATCTCTCTATCAATTTCACATACACTTGCATATTTCCAGCTAGATCCATTTTTTCTTTTATCGGAACGTTTTGTACTGACATGTTAATGCATGTTGATGGGTATAAGGGAAAATGTATATAAACTGTTTCTTGGGTTCTCTTGAAGGTTTTTTAGTGTTTCACTTTATCCTTTTACCCTTTTTATTATTCTGTGTTGAGGGATTGGACAGAGGAGTTCAAGAAATAGTGTCATCTGTACTCAGAAAACAGTTGATTTGAAAACTAAGAAGATGGGCTTGTGATGACATTATCATGTCACGAGTTTCAATATTTGAAGTTTTCTATTTCTTTTTCCTTTTCTCTTGGCTATATTAATTTTGAACTAATGAAAAGATAATTCTGGAAACTACTTGGAAAAGACAAATTAAATAATTCTCATAGTTACTAAAGAAAGCACATTAGTGGTATAACTGCTGTAGCAATACTCTTCGAAGCCCCGCCTTGAAAAAAATTTCATTAGTTTAGAGAAGGGAGGGAATGTGAATAATTCAAATTAGTAGGGAAATGATTTTTGTATTTCTCATGGTTTTTAAGTGTTTAATAAACACAAGAATGTAAAAATTCTGCAAACTAAATGAGTCTGCAATTGAAAATTTTCATGACAACGTTTTGGAAGTATTAGATATTAATCTTGAAGGTTGATATCACTGTGTGTTCATTGTTTTGATATGTTCGCCTTTTCGAGTATTTCAATATGTAAGGTGTTGAGAGAAGGGGGCCTCTTTTTGTTGTAATAGTTTTTCACGTGAAATGTGCTGTAAATTCTATGAAAATCATGGCCATTGAATTGTTTTATCTTGTACAAGCAATCAAATGTTATAATTCATGAAATATGAAATATATATGAGAAATAGAACTCATCTTTACAAGTAGCTATGATCCGATGTTAAACGGTTTTGTCCTTCAAAAACTTGTGTATGGAAGGTCTAATGCTATCTTCCTATTCATTTCTGTAATAATTTGCAACATGCATGATCATAAATTATGGGTCAAGGATTTTTACTTGAAATAATGAATTTCGAGATCTTTCGAACGGTCGAATCTCTTTGCTTTCCAAAACTCTAAATCTGCAATTTTCTTACACATTTATGATCAAAATGGAATGGGATTTATTAGCCAACCCAAGTGCCAATTTTTGTGAGTTTTTATGCCAAAATAGTGGTTTTAGGTGTCTTTCAATTTGATGATATTTTCCATACGAATTTCATCATATTGGAATATGTTTTTCTCTCAATTTTTCTTAAGGCAATGAATGGGAGGTTATGGGGAGATGAAAGTTTGAATTTCAAGTTCAAACCATTCCCTTTAACGCACTTTATTGCCTTGCGGGTCGGGGCACCTTACATGGGTGATCCACGACCCGTATTTGTCAACATCTATCACTCGCAATGATGGGCCTGACCCGAACCACAAGTGATAACAAATATCAGACGTAGATCCTTCTCAAGGTCTATTTTAAAAGATTTATATGATAAATAAATCGTGCGACCAACAAGTACATATTAGAGCTTACGGTACTATAAACTTATTAGAGATATATATTAGCCCTATTAGAGGAATATTACATTTCGCTATACCCCACACTCATTTTTCAACATTAATTCAAGTATTTTTGATTCCTCGTATTTATGGAACACACTTGAACCCACATTGTATCATTGTATTCATAATTGTGTTCTATACCTTCCTAGATATGTCCCCATCAAATTGAATCAATCATAGTCATTGGTAATATGCTAAAATAGCATCACTAAATTAAAATCTCAATAAACAGTCAAAAGACATAAAGATATATACGAGGTTATATAAATATCAAGGTCTTACACAATGAGGAAGCATGGATCAATTCACTCATTTATATTAGTCGTAAAAGCACACGTGATATAAAACATGTGCTACGATATTTTCTCCTTTTCTTAGGGTGTATCATATTCTTTATAAACAAATAACACTATACAAATCCTAGTTCAGGCATTCCCTAATACCTAATTTGAGTTCTCCTTATGTTAATTCCTCCACGCAATCTCAAATCAAGAACTCGATCCGACTATTAAATAGGTTTAATGGATTAGCAAAATTCATTTCGATTACTTGATATCTTATCAAGGCGGTCGGATCATGTACATAACATGTCTACTTTGTCTCATCTCTGCACATCCCAAAGTGTTTGGGCTATTGTTCGTGTGAGTGAACCAATCTTAACCTGTGTGACATACTTTATGTGTGCATATTCAAAGGTAATCCAAAAAACAATAAAAGATTACTCTTAACNTTCATAATCCCAACGATAGATTACACATGAACTCAAAATTGTTCATCTATGCGCACATAAAACTCAATCAAGAGTTTTCTGATACACTAAGTATTATATTCTACTCAATTCTAGAGATTTGACATTACCAACAAGTATATCTCTAGACATCTTCAAAGTAAGATGATTATATATCATCATTTATGTAGATATATCGCAAAGACACTTTCTTTACTAACGTCTCTCTCAGAAATACAATCAAGTGTTTGATTCCATCGTGATACCTGAGAAATGAGATAATTGCATAATTATCATGGATCTCACATTCTCAACTAGGATCATTAAAGGCCAAATACATCTATACCAAAGTGGGTTTTTAACTTTTAAATCCACTATCCACACAAGATAAGATCCAATATGTATAGTGTTGACACGTGAACAACACTAACATGAATATATTCAAGTGCAATATCCTTTAGCTAACCACTTTTGAGCTAAGAGATTCAAGACGTATAGTTGAAGCACTTGAACCTTTATAATATTGATCATATGCAAAAAACAGTTTCAAACACTTATATCTGATATGTTCTTCTTGGTTCCTTTTCCAATCTCCTCATCTATCCCACTTTTGTTCTAGCTCATTTAATACTTAGAATTCGAAGTTTTATTTGAACTAGAACATTTCTACACAAGCATGTCCTTGAGATTTAGTAACATCAAGTTGCATGTCTTTTAACTTACACAACTGGTAGTATCAATAGAGAAAAATTGACACTTCAATTTGTAATTCACATTGACTTTCAAAGTTCTCATATATTGAGAAGACCAGTTTGAACTTACTACTTATAAAAAAATGTGACCTACAAAAAATGTCAAAATTATGCTAATCATCTCAGTTAAGTCACATTTGAGAAAAAATATTATCTATAATAGAACTTAACAATTCAAATGCTCGAACACTAGAATCTATCTTTTCCCGTATTTGACAAAGTTCTGATCTTTATTCTCTAAAATAGTCTGACCCATATCAAGCTTTCTATTATGCAGTTGATACTCTCNAGTTCTGATCTTTATTCTCTAAAATAGTCTGACCCATATCAAGCCTTCTATTATGCAGTTGATACTCTCTAAAATATCACGTTCTTCTAGTACACTCAAAATCTTATTATGCCAAATGTTATAGCATTTAGCTTTTCACTTTTATTAAATTCAATAACTATAGATTTTAATACCATGATCATCAGACTTTAGAGACATATTTATTCTCAATCAATGCCCATTTATGCACATATACAATTTTGCATTAATGCAAATTAACGTATATGATAGTTCAACGTTAGGCACAGTGTCGAAAGTTCACTATATTCTCAATTATTATCCGCCATCATGTTATTTCACTTTCATAAACTTAATTTCATAACGCAAAATTTCATGAGTTCTAAATGAGAATTACATTAATTCTTCCAACTTGAGAACTCCCACTCAGTTGCTGAATCAAATAGTTCTATGTGAGATTTTCTCTAAATCTTTCAATTACCGAACTACCACTCAACCGACAATCAAATAGGTCTAAGTAAGAATCTCACGGATTCACTGACCTTTATAAATATGCATGTTTATCCAACTATGACATGTATCATCATATCACAAATTAATTATTCCATAAAATAATTTTGATTATAATCGAAGAATAAAACTTACATAATTTAAGTTTTATTATACAAATTGTCAACCATACTTTAATATATGTTGCAACACAATCTCAACAAATGAGAAGTGACATCAAAATTCTCATATTTTGCTCATCACCAAAAGTGTCCCAAAAATATTCACGTATTCCACAAGGTTAGATTCTAGATCCATTTGTTAATTTTAATTAGCACGTAACTTTCAAAAAGTTCCACAACTTTGCTTTCTAACATTTCTTCTAAGAATGCTATAAGTATGCATATATCCAACAATATCTGATCCAACATAAAAATTGGAAACAAGTAACAATGGATCGTATAACCTAATCAAATGCCCACACAACTCATGTACGTATATAAACGTGATATTTTAAATAATTTTAGAATATTTTTCATTTTCAAAAAAATAAGAGCTCTTCAAAAAATATCTCTACTTGCCAAATACCACTAAATAAATATTCTTGATTATATAAAAAAAAACTCATCATTTACTCAAATTAAAAAAATATTTTTAATAGTTTTACAAATTTATTTTAAGTATTAAATACAAAACAATATTTTTCACTATCCAACAATTAATTAATTATACTGAAAAATAAAAATTAATTCAGGGACCAATTTGCAATTTTATTTAGAATTGCAATCAGATCCCGCAAGTGCCTTCATGAGCGGGGATCAATCTACCATTTTTTTAAAAATTAATTGGAAAAATGACACACCTCCATGCGTAGACGTGGCACGCCGTCTCGAAAAAAAATTTCATTTGTCATTCGGACTAATTTCGACGTTTTGAATTCATTTGTGTTGTAAGATTTTACAAAATCATTGTTTAAGGCCGCGTTTTGGACATCAAGCAATTTGTCCGAAGTGGAAATGGCAAAAAAATTCATGCAAAATTTTCAGATTTTAGAACAAATTTCGAGAGGTCTCAATTTCTTCATTTCAATACCAAAATTAATGATCTTTATGTTGTTGGAAAGGTCTTGAGGAGATCTATCCAAACATGTTAAATGGGAAGCATGGAACACAATGTTGAATTAGTTTACTTTTCAAAATTTCAAGTCTGCAATTTTCTTACACTTCAATGGTCTCAATCCATATCACAATGGAAGATTAACCACAACCTAAGTGCCAATTTTTCTGAGTTTTCATTTCAAAATAGTGGTTCTAATTGTCTTTCAATTTTGGTGTTATTTTCCATACGAATTTCACCATTTTGCAATATGTTTTTCTCTCCATTTTTCTTAATACAATGAATTGGAGGTTATGTGGGGAGTTAAGACAGGTTATGGGGAGTTAAAAGTTTGAATTCCAAGTTCAAACCATTCCTTCCAACCCACTTTATTGCCTTGTGGGTGGGGTCACCCCACATGGGTGACCCATGAACCCATGACCCTTATTTTCCAACAATTTCTAATAACATCGATTTCTTAGTTAACTTTCAGTTCTTCTGCATTGGCTAACTTTCAAGCTTCCTTAGTTTATTTGTGTCAACTCATTCCATGGATAATCAGTTTATTATGTGGTTTGTGCTAATAAAAATATCTACACTCTCATTCCAGATTGTTTTTGGACTTCGGATTTTTTAAAAACAGAAAGAAGATCTATCTCCCTGTCAATTGGAAAAGGGAATTCATAAATGTCCTCCAAAATTAATTACTGACCTCCATGTCTGTGAAGTAGTTCATTGCTTCATGTACATGAATTATGTTTTGGTGCTTTGAATTCAAGTCCCTCTTGAAAAAAATTGAGATGGGGAAGTCATCTAAATGTTAACACCTTATATAAATAAGTGGTAATCTGTATTAAATAAATGCGGAAGTCCAAATAAATATAAAGTTCCTGGATACTGCACCAGTGCACCATATAGGATTTCTAGATTTCCTCTTTTTATAGAACTGCACAGTTTCTCGTTTTTCTTTAGTTTCTCTGTTATGATATTATATCTTTTTTTTTTTTAATTATTATTATTTAAAGAAGTTGGGATAAGAAGAGACTACATTTGCTTTCCACAAAGTACGTGAAAGATTGTTATTGCATTGTTGTTTCCTTACATTTACTTTCTTGTTTCTTGGGGTTCACTAAGTACGCGTCTTTTGTCTCTCCTCCTCTCCCTCTCTCTTCGTCCTTTCTTCTTCCCTCAAGGATGCTTTCTAGACTTAGAATAATTTTTGCTGTTTTCCTAAAACTAAAGTTGGAATTTAAAATTTCTACAGATAGGTTATACTTCGTATAAAAGCAGATCGTGTTGCACTTGCATTGATAATTTTATTATTTCCTGACCAAACTGCAGTTACCATTCAGCCATATGGGAAAGACAATTCAGGTATCCGGCTTCCCTTGTCTTGTTGCTGCCGAAATAGTTAAGACATTCTTGGAGCAATATACGGGCCCAGGAACTGTAGTTGCCTTAGATGTAAAGCAGTCCAAAGGAGGGCGAAGGGCATATGCCAAAGTTCAATTCGAGAATAGCATGGACGCTGATAGAATTATAAATTTGGCAAAAACAAACCGCCTACATTATGGTACTTCTTATTTGAAGGCTTGGGAGGATATTGACATCATGAAAAATCTTAGAACATACACGCATGAAATGGAACGTGTAACTTTAAATTTTGGATGTCAAATATCGAGAGAGAAGTTTTCTGTGCTATGGAAAAACACAAGTGTTTCCATTAAATTTGGAATTGGTCTCAAGAAAATTATCTTCCTTTTCTGCTATAATTCTGTTGAATACAAGCTTCAGCTCTCGTATGAGAACATATGGCAGATTGTCCTATATTGTCCACCAGGTCAAACTGCAAAGCTTCTCCTCATACAGGTTTGTTTATTTACTTTTAATGAATAATATTGTCATATCACTGATTCCGAATGAATTAGCCATGTTTTTATATTTGACATCTGTTGGTATTCTTTGAGCTTTTCTGGGTGGGCTATAAGCAAATTACCAAACATGTTTGGACTTTGAAAAAGCTTCTTCGTTTTTTATATTTTTTTTTTGTGGCAAATGATGCAAAATAAGTTGATGGAAAATAAGCACGAGGGGTGTTACTTTTTAGATTGGCTAGTGCTTATTTTTTTTGCTTTGACAAAAGGAAAAGACCATTATGCTATAACAGTACTTAGATTCCCAAACATAAAGAGCATTTCGGTAATTCGTCACATTGGTTTAGGGTAAAAGTAAATAGATCCCAAATATGAATTTGCTTGAAATAATTATTAGCCCATCCAAACAGGCTTATAAGCGTATCTTTTTTTCTCAGCCCATCCAAACAGGCTTATCTATCGATTATATTTAATTTAGGATTTGTTGACATTTTTGTTAAGTTCATGATTTGTTTGAGATTAAACTTATAGGGTATCCTGTGCTCCTGATGATAAGGCTGTCTTTATTTCTTTTCGGTTCGAAATGTTTACCCACAGTGAATTTGTGCAAATAAAAGAATTGTTATTAAAGAATCGTTCTTGGTTGCATATAAATATTCTTTGTTTCCTGACACATACGTCATGTGTGAATCCTCCTTACAAATAATGAAATTTTAATACCATTCGGTACTGGGAGTTTAGTTTATTTCTGCATGGAGAAAGATTTTCCGTCACTAAGTGAAGGTAAATCTGCATGGAGAAAGATTTTGCATCACAAAGTGAAGGTAAACCTAGCCCGACACCTGAATTTTACTCTGAGCACGGCAGAGAAAATCTTTGATGGTCTCAGCATTCCATTTTTCAGATTCTCTGAATCTGGAAGTAGATATTTTTTCTTCTGTTTGTTTTTAATATAATTTGGGGTTACTAAACTACCAGTTGACAAAAACAGTTTGCCTATATTGTGGTATCATACTTCATCTTCTCATACTCTTTGCACCAGAATGTTTTCATTATGCATTTTACAAAGCTGCTACAATTCTGTGTTCACATTTTCTATGTGAAAGATAGAAATGAATGCTGATGAATGTTTCTCTCTTTTATTGTGTAGTTATTTGGTGCTCCCAAGATATACAAGAAGCTTAATGAATCTGTTTATAGCTATTTTAAGGAAACTCCAGATGATCAGTGGATCAGAACAACAGATTTTACTCCATCATGTATTGGACAATCTTCTGGCTTGTGTTTGCAGCTCTTGTATGGCATCAAACTTCCAAATTTCGCAGATCATTTTGCTTACTATAAGAAAAGTGAAAGCGAATTCCGTTTGGAGACTGGCTCTCCCTTTTGTCACAATTCATCCCTAGTTCCCATTCTTAATCCTCCTGAAGGAATTGAACTGCCATGTAATATATTGTTTAAGATTTGTAATTTGGTGCAAAATGGATGTCTTCCGGGGCCCAACCTAGGTGCCAATTTTTTTAGGTTGGTTGATCCACACAGAATAGACATTGGGTATATAGAGTATGCTCTAGAGAAACTTTACAATTTAAAGGAATGCTGCTATGATCCTGTGAGCTGGCTCATGGAGCAATATGAGAAATACCGCATGGGAAGGCCACCAAAATCACCAGTCATTAGTTTGGATGATGGACTGGTATATGTACGTAGAGTTCAAGTAACTCCAAGCAAAGTGTATTTCTCAGGTCCAGAAGCGAATGTGTCAAACCGCGTGTTACGCCATTTTCGAAAAGATATCGATAATTTTCTTCGCGTTTCTTTTGTAGACGAAGAGTGGGACAAAATGTATTCTACTGATCTATCCCTCAAGGTTGCTTCTGGGAACGAGAATATAAGAACAGATATTTATGATAGGATATTGTCAACACTAAGAAATGGAATTGTTATAGGTGATAGGAAATTTGATTTTCTAGCATTTTCCTCAAGCCAGTTGCGGGATAATTCTGTTTGGATGTTTGCTGCAACAGCTAATGATAATGCTGATGATATCCGTAGGTGGATGGGTGACTTTAGTTCCATTAAAAATGTGGCAAAATATGCTGCCAGACTTGGTCAATCTTTTGGATCCTCCACAGAAACTCTGAGTGTTGATGAGGATGAGATTGAATTGATTCCTGACATAGAGGCAATAAGAGGGGGAATCTTTTCTGATGGAATTGGGAAGATATCTGCTGAGTTTGCTCGGAGGGTCGCCATGAAATGTGGACTTAAAAATTCTTTTCCTTCAGCCTTTCAGATCAGGTATGGTGGCTACAAAGGTGTTGTGGCTGTTGATCCTTCTTCACGAAGGAAGTTGTCATTGAGACCAAGCATGTCAAAGTATCAGTCAGACAATACAAAATTAGATGTTTTGGCATGGAGTAAATATCAACCTTGTTTCCTGAATCGCCAAATTATCTCTCTTTTATCTACTCTAGGAGTCGAGGATCATGTCTTTGAGAAGAAGCAAAGAGAAGCAGTAGCTCAGCTGGATACTATTTTAGTTGATCCATTGAGGGCAGAGGAGGCATTGGATTTGATGTCTCCTGGAGAAAATACGAACATTCTAAAGGAAATGCTGAGATGTGGTTATCTGCCTGACAGTGAACCATTTCTCTCGATGATGCTACAAACTTTTCGCGAATCAAGGTTACTGGATTTGAGGGTGAAATCAAGAATATTTGTTCCACAAGCTAGACAAATGATGGGATGCCTAGATGAAACTGGAAGTTTAGAATATGGCCAGGTGTTTGTTCAGTTTTCTGGTGCTGGTCGTCGACGATTCTATGAGGATTTCCTTAGATTCCATGGGAATAAGTCAGATGACTATAATTACATTGTTCAGGGAATGGTTGCTGTTGCCAAAAACCCATGCTTGCACCCTGGTGATGTTCGCAGATTAGTGGCTGTTGACGTGCCAGCATTGTACCACATGGTGGACTGTGTGGTTTTCCCCCAGAAAGGAAGAAGGTAAAACTGACTTCGCCCCTGTATGGCCTCAATTTTTTTAAACTCATTTTCTACCACACATTTCATAGGATCCACGATTATTTCATGTTTCAACAGTGCAACAACAGTATAACATGCAGCACTGTCCCAATGTGGATTTTTTATTACTTGAAAATTGCGCTTTTCTAAAATTGCCCTCTTAAGAATAACAAAAATAGCATATTTTTCTTAAAAATGCCCTCTGTCATTACATTGGCAGCTATATTCTTAATATCATAAGTCCACAGTTCTTTCTATCATTTTCATGTCCAATAAAATATCATTTTGATAGTTTGTAAATTTAGTAATACTTTATTAAGTACTCAGAATACAGTTTTCCAGGATTGATTTTTCGAGACTTGTCAACCTGTTAGCATGTGTCTTCTTTGTAATGTATCTAAATGATATTTTCATTGTGTTATCTTCTGTTTAATCATATTCTAATAACAGACCTCACCCAAATGAATGCTCCGGGAGTGATTTGGATGGAGACATCTACTTTGTTTGTTGGGACGCTGACTTGATTCCACCAAAGCAAAGCTCGCCTATGGATTATACCCCAGCTCCAAGCACACAACAGGATCATGATGTGACTATTGAGGTACGGGCATATTAAAATTGTTCTATGTAGAAGTTGCATTTGAAACCATGCTGTTTTCCACTTTTGTTATTTATAATTTATAATAACCATAAGATGTGGATCCTTCTACTTTTCATCAGATCATTGTCAAGGTTACTTACTATTAACATGATATCTATAGAACTCATATGTTGTTGCCACTTTGCTGTTATGTTCTTGGAGTGAACTCTCTATGTTGATTATTGGGTCTCCTTTTCCAAGTTTGGGGAATTATTGCTAAAAGACCATACTTCCTTGAGTTCCACCTTTTACTTTCTAGGTTCTCTGTTTCCCATCTCATTTCTTAACTGAGTATATGATTATAGATTTTAAACATCCTTTAATACCTATCATGGTGTAAATGCATTAACCCTTCCCATATCCCAAGAACATGGAACTTAAATATGTAGTCGTGTGACTTGATCATATTTTATGAAAGTTATTTGTTATTAATAAATATGTATAGCGAGACAATTTGGGAAATTTACTGTTACCTAACTGATGATGGCATCTTCAGCATGAACCCTGTTTGATTTAACAAATTAATATATAGTTTCTATTATTTGATTAGTGTTATTCTTCCATTTGGATGAAACTCCTGTAGTCTTGACAGCTGTACAACTGCATGTTCAAGTCATATTCAGTTGTGGACCTGTGGTTAGCAGTTAAGATTTCTTTATTGGAACGAATGAACACTCTTCTAGCTTTCACATGATTTGATTCGGCATAGCAGGCAGAGCACTCTTCATTGTGATCTCATACACGTTTACATGTTGTGTTTTTGCAAATTTACATGTACAATGCTTTGCCAATCTGAATATTGTCGTGATTTCAACACGAGTTAGTAGTATTCAGTTTATACTTTTTTCTGTGATACAGGAAGTTGAGGAGTACTTCACCAACTATATTGTGAACGACAGTTTAGGAATCATTGCCAATGCACACACTGTATTTGCTGATAAAGAACCATGCAAGGCATTCAGTGAGCCTTGTATGAAGTTGGCAGAGCTGTTCTCCATTGCTGTCGACTTTCCAAAAACCGGTGTTCCTGCAGTAATACCTCCTGAATTACGTGTGAAAGAATATCCAGATTTCATGGAAAAGCCCGACAAGACAACCTATGAATCAAAATGTGTGATCGGAAAGCTTTTTAGAGATGTGAAAAACATCGCCCCCCACACTGCTCCAATTCAATCTTTTACCCTCGAAGTGGCAATGGAGTCATATGATCCCGACATGGAAGTAGATGGGTTTGAAGATTACATTGACGAAGCTTTTCACTACAAAACTGATTACGATTACAAATTGGGTAATCTGATGGATTTTTATGGCATAAAAACTGAGGCTGAAATACTGAGTGGTGGTACTCTGAAGCCGTCAAAGCGTTTTGATCGAGGACGAGATGCAGAAGCCATTGGTGCAGCTGTGAGGTCATTGAGGAGCGAAGCTAGGAAAAGGTTCAAGAAAGGAAGCGAAACGGATGATATGGATGCAAAAGCATCGGCTTGGTATCATGTCACTTATCATCATGAATTTTGGGGTTGCTACAATGAGGGACTGAATCGGGATCATTATATCAGTTTCCCATGGTGTGTATACGATAAGCTAGTCCAGATCAAGAAGGACAAGTCCAGCCTTAGAAGGTCTCTGCAAACGTCTTCACTTGAAAGGAAATTCAAGCTTGGTATGAGTTTCACCTGAGAAATCATCGTTTCTAGCCAGCTGTTATAATATGCCTTGAGTGTTTGATATTAACTATAAACTGTAAATTGATTGTAAAGACTCCTGTTTCTGTTTGTATCTAATTGCAACTAATACAGCTGCAAAAAACGAGCCAGATGTGCTTGGTATGAAATTGTGTTTTGTGTTGATATTTTTGTGCATGCATGCTTATTGAGATCTACTATCCAATTTTTGTTGTCCATTTAATTAATTATTGATACATCACTATAAATTAACATGTCATCAATTTGGGTAGTTAGTGGTGAAGTTAGTGATGATAAATTTGAGATAATGTGTTAATTTAAAAATGATGTCAATAATTAATACTCTACCCTATTTCTTATTATTTCATTATTTTAGTAAGCGCTTTACGGAAAGTCGGGAGGAAGAGTCAGCCAGGTGCCTAAGAAAGGTCCAGTTCCACCATCAGGCCCAGCAGGCGGGGGAAGGCCTTATTTTATTTTTACCTCCTACCCGACGCATTCTAATCGACCCAAGAACGCACTTATAAATAACGTTTCGGTTCGCCTAAGACGAAAATGGGGATGCTTACTCGTACAAAAACTATGGCAGTTCTTTTAGCAGCTTGTGACAAGGCTAATAGATAGACAACAAATTAGACAATAAAAATTGGACGATAGTTGCACTGGATTGGCTCCCACTTTAACTTCTTTTTCGTCGAACCTTATTTGTTACGAGGCACGGTCATTCTATGACTACGTGTTCGTGTCCAATAATTCCTAGACACCTAAGGAGATGTATCCAATAAGTTGTGCTTTTGTCCTATTTCTTTTTATACATTATTAAAATTATCAATGCTCGAGACATAGTTTACAGATACCTCTCGATTGAGCAACTGTCTGAAATCTTGTGTGTCGTTCCCTACATTAAGATTTTACAAGTAAAGAAAGATAATATGTGAA
Organism: Fraxinus ornus; assembly: GCA_903798235.1. Lineage (NCBI taxonomy): Eukaryota > Viridiplantae > Streptophyta > Magnoliopsida > Lamiales > Oleaceae > Fraxinus > Fraxinus ornus. The sequence continues at coordinate 9,208 of CAIGRF010226193.1, read as the reverse complement.
TTTTAAATTTCAAAAAATTAAATAAACACATCCCTTACATGTACGCGTCTTTTCGTAATTCACGTGTCGGCATGCCCTTCTTGTGTGTTCGTATTTGTGCAACTTGATCAACCTAAGGAGATGTATCCAATAAGTTGTGATTTTGTCCTATTTCTTTTTATATATTATTAAAATTATCAATGTTTGAGATATAGTTTACCTTTAACCATTAATGTGCAAAACGTTCATGTCTTTCATTTTTTGACATTTCCACCCTTAATTACATATTTGATTGCGTAAAAAGTTCTTATCATCAGTTTTCATCCAAAATTTTCATTTAAGTGAAGGGCGTTTTCTTCATAATTTTTTTTGTCCTCTTTCTTCCTCATTTGAACCCAGGAACATTTGAACCCATTTGTTCCTGTGTGTAAACCTTTTTTTTTTTTTTTTTGAGAAAAAAAAAGAGGAACATTTCGATTCTTACTGTCATTTGATTGATGAGGTTGGTTTTTGTCTCGTTTCTTTTCTATAGAGTTTAATCAAGTTGTCTGGGCAATCCAATGCACAAGAAATTTTGAACATAATCCATTCAAATCTTTCATAGCCATTTCTCTTATCTCCAATAAACTTGGTTGAATCCACAAATCAAATTGTTATTTTTAAAAGGTTTACACAGAGGAAAAAATGGGTTCAAATAGGAAAGAAATATGAAAATACCAATTAATTAAATGAAAAATTGATGGAAATGACATTTTGCGTAATCAAATGTGTTATAAAGGTCGAAAATGCCTAAAAAGAAAGGTATGGATGTTTTGTACTAATTACCCTTTCAATAAATTGGCTTATTAGCACAAAACATTCATACGTTTGACATTGAGTATGTAAAACGTTCCAACGTTTTTTTTTTTTTTTTTTTGCATTTTCGCCCTTATTTCAACGTTTTGTTGTGGAAAACGTCCTTTCGTCCATATGCCGTGATTTTTACCGTTAAATGCTTACCTAGACTCCTTTTTAATTTGAAACTCCAAAGGTTAAATGGTCAGGTCACTTCACAAACTTCTTCTCGCCATCATCCAAGGGTCGTGCATACTCAGGAATATTTGTGGCAAGGGGACTAAAAATTGGGGAGCTCCGGATTAACATCTGAGGCAAATTCGTCAGCTTATCACTTCCAGTAGAATTCACCAAATTCCAATCTTTTCAAATTAGCTGAATTTCTAGCTTCTCAAACTCCACGCGCCACAAGTTTTCAGTTTTCCCCTCTTCTCTTCTTTTCTCTTCTCTCTCGATTCTTCCACATATTCTTGGATGCAGTCCACATCATATGGAGTAATAAACACATTATTCTATTGAAAAAAAAAAAGATTTCGTTTCGTTTTATGAAACGGCTGAAACCACTGTTCGTCATCAGTCCCAGAATTATGCATAAGAATCTGATGCTCTCAATCTATTTTTCCCCAAATTTGAAAATGTGAAAAAGTCCCTACGTTACAATATATTTTGCGTAAAACATCCCAACGTTCAAAATGTTGTTGGGTAAAACGTCCCTATGTTTGGATAATGTGTGCGAGTAACGTCCCTACGTTTAGACATGTTGTGCGAATAACATTTCTGCGTTTCAAATATCTGTGGAAAATGTCCATGTTATATCCTGAAAGCTTCACTCATTCACAGCAACATATACACTGTAATCAACCACAACAACTCAAAACACCAATCAACCACATCAACTCCAGATACTAATCAACCATGGAAACTCAACAAACAGATCAAACTAAAAATTTAAAACAGTAACGGAATTTAACGAACAAAAAAACTGAACAAAATTAAGCGTGAAGCAAGTTTGCATCTACAATTGGCAAACTTTAGACAGACCAGTTTCGGTTAAACCGAACAGAATTAAGCGTGAACCAAGTTTGCATTTACATTCAACCACTTCCTTAGGTTGATCCGCCACACTGAATCCAAAATCAAAATTAACCCTTTCATTCTCGATTTCAACATTGATCACTGGTTGATCCTCACTTTCGTAATCAGATTCTACCAACCCTTCAACCTCATCTCCCCTACTTTGTTTGTCATTATGAGCTTCAACCCCAACTTCATCATCTTCAACACTCATATCACCCACATTTTGATCTTCTTCATAATGGTATTAGAGGGTTTCCTCGTACTGTGACCACAACTCTTCAGCATTCTCATTAAAAAAAGATCTCATCAATCAGTTTCAGGCTCTCCACCTTCGTTCTCTTTTACAGAAGGTACGTAACAACCTTTAAATGTTTGTGGTTCATTGCATTTAGTATCAGCCTCTGAGATCAATGCATGCAATTACAATGGGCTACAACATATATTTGCACTACTGGATGCCCATCTCTATCCCTAAGCATTTCTTATCACTCTCGAATCTACTCAACCCCTTCCCTAAACTCATTCTTCATTTTTTGTAGTAAAACTCCAACCTCAAATCATGACCAACCGCATTTAAGAACTTCATCAAGTTAGCTTTCGTAAACAATGAGGAGTGGAAGAAATCGAAGAAAATCACTAAACCATGATTGTATGCCAAATTGTTTGGCATAGAAATTACCTCTGTGATGCAATTCAACAGTGAAGTAGCCAGAATTTGCACTTGCATGTAAAAAAAATTTGGAGATGAGGCAACAGTGAAGGGCAATAATGGACTACACATTATACAATGCTCAAAATCCAACCAAAACCACATAAATTTCAAGTCTCAACCACTGTCATGCAAATTTCAGATGAATACCTACAAACCCCCAAATATAACCCTCATAGTGTTGAAGGTGTTTCCCTAAATCCCATTTCAATAGATTTTCAAACTGTAATTTCAACTAGTATAAAAAAATAATGAAGGGACAACAAAGATAATGGACAGACATTGTTCATACCGTATTTGGGTGTATAGTCACCGGGTTCTCTGATAAATAGAGGATGCATTTTCATTCGTCAAAATTTCCTGTGAAAAACAAGAATATACTCCATAAACAATAGCAAGGAAGCCTCGACTACTCGAAGATATAAATTTCGAACTGAAAAATAAAAAAAATAACGGACCAATAGTGAACTTTAACTTTTCTCAGTTCGCCCTTCACTGCGCGCATATAATATCCTACTACAGGAGGAGATATTGAAGATGATTCGAGAAGATGATGAAGAAAGTGAGTGCGCAAGGGACGTGAACAGTTGAGAAGATGGAAGATGAACTATGTGTGTTATGGGGAAGAAGAGGTTTGTGAAGTGGCTCGACCATTTTATCCTTGAAGTTTCAAATTAAAAGGGAATCCAGGAAAGCATTTAACGGTAAAACTCACGGCATATGGACGGAAGGACATTTTCCACAACGAAACGTTTAAATAAGGGCGAAAATGCAAAAAATGGAACGTATGGATGTTTTGCGCACAAATTGTGAAACGTATGGACGTTTTGTAATAATAAGTCTTATACTAATCCCAAAATATCTTTTTTAACCACATATTTACTAAAAAAATCACTATTCTAAAACACATTTTCCCAAAAAAAACTCATTTTAATGGAGCCCAAAGGGACTTAGATTTTAATTTAATTTTTTAGGTCAAGTTGACACAAAGTATGGCCCCAAAAAAACCAAGAATGCCTATTTATATCATGAGAGATAACGTATACAATGAATTCATAATTTTGTTTGAGCTATATAATAACCTTTTCCTTGTGAAATAAATAAGTAAATAAATTGGAACAATTATATGTTAAAAATAAGGGGATTTTTTTTTCACATTTCATCTTCTCGAAATGTTACTAATCTACCCCCACTTATCTAGGAAAAATAACAGATGGGTCCCAAATTTGTTGAAAATGTAGCAAGTAGTCCTAAAACCGAATATTTTGGCGAATTCAGTCCCCAATGTTTCATTTCTGTAATCTGGGTCCCCATTTCAACAGTTGACACTTTTTTGTAGCTATAAAAATTCATTTACAAAGACAATTATATCCTTATGTTAAATTAAACAAAAAAATATTTACAAAGGTAATAAGTTTGATGACCAAATTGCTATACTTTCAATAAATCCGGACTCCAGTTATAATTTTCCTATTATCACTACACTTGGCCCCTGTTTATTATGGTTTAAAAAGTTGATAAAAGTTTAAATCAAATCAACAATTAATATTTACCATTCATCTACGGAATCCACAACTTTGATTAATTTTTCAATTATACATTTTACTAAGGGATAGTTAAGAAGATAATCAAACGAGAATTACAGATAAAGTAAATCTAGATTCTTATGATAGCATAGTTCAATTTCGATTCTTCTGGTGTAATTTTGTCCCAGACCAGTGGAATCAGAAGCACAAAAGAACTTGTCATTCCTTGCTATCAAAGTTTGCACATTCGCGGTTATAAATAGCTTATAATATTTTCCAAATATGCTTGCACAACTTTCTCATCGCTCACTAGTAAAAAAAACGTAGGGTGTGTTTGAGCCATATTATTTTAAAAAAATGTATTGTGAAATAGTAGATTAATGTAGAATGTGTAGTTGAAAAAGAAGAAAAAATTATTAATGTGATGGAAAATATTATTTTATTGAAAAATATGTGGTTGAAATGAGTAGAAGAATGAAAATTAAAATTTTCATATGTACCAAACAGGGCGTAATGTAGAAGTTACTTTTAAAAATTTTAAGAAATAAAGTGTTGTTTATTCTTAATTTTTTTTTTTTTTACTTACAAGCTAAGAAAATAAATTCGTACGACGTGATTGTGAGAAATTATTTTCAACTACCTTTTGACTTCAATCATTCGATGGTGCATTATTTCCAAAGCCCAGTTGAGCCTATTGGCTGGGAAAGAATACCCTTTTGTAAGCTTTAACTTTTTTGTTTCATAAGATTGGGAGTAGACTTCTTCAAGTCTTCGTGGAATATAAGAATTAACAATGTTGATAATAGTACAACATTGTCCTTTAAGGGTAAATTTTTAAGGAGGTCACCCAACTTCAAGCGAAGTTACAACTAATTTTCCAACCTTAAAAGTCTCAATCAAGTCACAAAACTTCATAATTATTTCAATTCGAACAACTCCAACAATTGGTGTTAATGCAAAGCAAGCAATAATCACCCGTACGACGTACACGGACTATGAAAATGTCTTAAAGCAATGAGTCATTCAACAACTTGTGCGAAAAACTAACTAAAAAATGAGGTCTCTTTTATCAACTTGCATTTTTCCACTTAGAGTGAAATCGCGCTTACCAAATTCAAGCAACGTCATCCATATCAATCTTTCGTCAGGTTTTAACATCCACTCAAGCAAATCTCATTAGTTTTAGTCATATCAAGCATGACTACAATTGAAAAAATTATAGTTTGGTGATTTGATCAAGTCATTTTAAAGTTTGGTGGCCTAACAACCATCAAATGGAAAAAAAAAAAAAAAATTTGAATTGTGATTTTTAAGAGAATGTGTAGTTAAAATGTAGAGAAAGTTTTGAATTTACGTGCAGAATATTATATTTGATGAACTTGTAGTTAAAAATAAAATAAAAATAAAAATAATGGTTATCAACAGGGCTAACCATCTTCCCAACATTACTCTTTTCATTGCTTGGAACCCAAGTTGTTAACTAATAAAGTGAATGATCCTAGTAGTGTTCTACTTTTTTGATTTTATGTTGTTTTCTTATGTTCCCATTCACTTTGTCCATGTTTGGTGTTAATTAATTTCGTCAGGATTCATAACTTTTTAACTAAACATTTTATCAACTTTTATCAAAATTTACTAAAAATATAATTTCAATCCCTACAAAACAAGGGCTTTGATTTATTTACAATAGTTATCATATTTATTTATTGACATATATATGTAATAAAAGAATTATTAAAGTAGTGTCCTCTTGTTCTTGAATCCCTTTTGCATTTTGGAGTCTCACAAAGTAACACCACATGTGATATGCAACTATGTTCTTACCATGAATAATTTAACTTAAATATGAAAATATATATATATATAATTACAATTTTGTAAGTAAGCTTATCTTAGTAAAAAAAAAAAAAAAATTAAGAAAAGAAAAATGATGTACAAAGTTACAGAAAATTTGCGAATCATAAAATTAAAAGTTAGATGATTGGAAAAGAATAAAGCAAAATAGCATTAGCAAGAAGGAAAAAAGTATATTTTTTTATGTCTAACAATATATTCCATGACTTTTCTCAAACGGCAGTATTAGTGCACAAACAATTCTTGTCTCATCATCACGTGGACTTTCGTAATATTTGAGACCAGTCCCAGAAGGTGCAGTACATTGATCGAAAAATAGATGGTTGTGAAACAGAAGGATATCGAGATCGAGATCTTCGCCTTAGACCATTTCCTTTTTTAAACACAAAAAATTATAGGTGGTCAAAATCCGGAGGAGCGCCTCGACTAAAACTTGTCAAGCGGACGAAATCAGGGGACACATATGGCCGTGCCCCGGTCACTTATTTTTTTAGTCTCATATATTTAAAAATAAACAAGATCCTCTGTGCCAATACAAGAAAAGAAATAATAGAACAACAGAAAGTAAACAAGGAATCGATTATCAACTTTCCACAAACGACCAAGAGGTTTCCCTAATTGATCTTTCAAGTAGTTATATGTTCCCATTCTGGCCTTCTTGATGACCTGAAAACGACCTTCCCATTTTGCAACGTGTTTCCTCAGTTGATGCCCTACCGTTACTGCACAAATCACAACTAAGTCACCCTCTCAAAATTTTCTCTGTCAAACCATCGGTAGATCAACCTTTTTCTTATAGAAGACCGTACGCATGAATGCCCTCTCTCTATTCCATTTCCCTCAAGAATTCAAATTTGTTATGAATGCTTGTACGCAGGCTTGGCTCGATCACCTCGACTGCTTACAAATTGAAACACATTTTCAAGGAGGTTTAACCATTGGAGTTGTGTGATACATCCAAAAGATAGTGAAACTAGTACTCTTGATATATCGAGAAGTGTATTTGACAAGACTAATTTTGTGTAAGAATTTAATCGTACCGTTTTGCTACACTTGCATCATGATTGACAGTTCTATTTAAACTCCATAATGTGGCACACAATTCTTCAATTGATTTTAACAATATTTAAAAAAAAAAATTAAAGACCTTGATTTTAACAAAAGTAATGTACAAGTAGCTTAATTCTTAATTGTAATGCATCATCGAGCTAGTAAGTAAACTCCACATTGACTGATTATATGTGATTAAAATTAGTTATTAACTTTGAGTTAAATATTTATCAAAAAATTTAACCTACACCACATATGGGCTAAATGTTAAAGTTAAATGACAATTTGGAAAATTTAAAAACAGATTTGGATTGACTCTTCTCCCATATACAGTTAGTTCTAGAGAATAGGCAATTCAATTGTCTAGAAATTATTTACATGAAAATTATTAATTAAATATATTTGATTGGTTTAATTTTCAATATAGAAAATATTATACTTGTCCATCTTTTATTAATTGGTAAAAGTAAGAGAGTGAATTGCCTGAAAAATAAAAAGTGGATTGCCTGAAAAATAAAAATATACTCTTTCGTAAAGATATGATCACGTGACCAACTTTTGATATTTTTCACAATCTAATGCCCAAAAGCAGGAACTTGGGTGAAAAGAGGACATTTTCAATGAAAAATAAAGTCAATCAAACACACTTATTTTATTTCCCCGTAAGTTTCATGCTTGCATCAAACAATCCCTGCTTTCGGTTATACAAAGAGCATCAATGTATCATCAAAAAGTCTTCTTGAGGAAGCCATTGTGATTATAAGTAATTCTCAATTCTCACAACCAGTTGAAGAAATCTGTTCGTTTTCTTGGTAAGCATATTTCTATTTCACACACACTTGATATATGCATCTTTTTGAGTATTTTTTTAATGGTTCGAGGGAAGGGGGATTCTTTTGTTGTAATTGTTTTCACTATGTAGGGGTCTTTGTCTGTCTCTTTCCCTCACCCTCTCTCTTCCTCCATTCTTCTTCCTCAAGGATGCTTCAATGCTGTTTTCATATAATGATAATTTCAATAGATAGGTTGTACGTTGTATAAAAGAAGCAGATCGTGTTGTACTTGCATTGATAATTATTATTTCCTGACCAAACTGCAGTTACCATTCAGCCATATGGGGAAGACAATTACGGTATATGGCTTCCGTTATCTTGTCGCCGCTGAAACTGTCAAGGCATTCTTGGAGAAATATACGGGCCGAGGAACTGTAGTTGCCTTAGATGTAAATCAGTGCAAACGAAGGCGAAGAAGAGCTTATGCCAAAGTTCAATTTGAGAATAGCACACAAGCTGACAGAATTATAAATTTGGCAAAAACAGGCCTATATTATGGTACTTCTTATTTGAAGGCTTGGGAGGATATTGACTTCAGGAAAAATCCTAGAACATACATGCATGAAATGGAATGTGTAACTTTAAATTTTGGATGTCAAATATCGGGAGAGAAATTTTCTGTGCTGTGGAAACACACAAATGTTTCCGTTAAATTTGGAATTGATCACAAGGAAATGTACTTCCTTATCTCCTATAATTCTGTTAAATACAAGCTTCAGCTCTCGTATGAGAACATATGGCAGATTGTTCTGTATTGTCCACCAGGTCAAAATGCAAAGCTTCTCCTCATACAGGTTTATATATATATATATATATATATATATTTGACATATATTGTTATTCTTTGAGCATTTTTTGGTAGGCAAACATGTTTATGAGAAAATTTCCAAACAAGTTTGGGCTTTGAAAATGATACAAAATAAGCTGATGGAAAATAAGCACAAGGCACGATACTTTTTTGATTGGGCTAGTGCTTATTTTTTGCTTTAATCATGGGAAGACCATTTTACTTTAATAGTACTTAGATGCCCAAACATAAAGAGTATTTCGGTAATTCGTCACTTTGGTTTAGGTTTAGGGTAAATAGATCCCAAACATATATGTGCTTAAAATAATCATTAGCACAACTTATCTAAACATTAAACTAATTCCATATGTTTTCACTTAAGAATCATATATGTTTTTCCTAAGCCCATTGTTATCGATTCTTATCTTGCAAGTGTACAAATTGTAAACAAGTAGTTTAATGGACGTGAGTCCAAGTATCAATTCCACGAATAATAATTATCCTGCATAGCTCTCAATTAACTCTTGCTCTAATCAAAAGAGATATTGTTGAGAATACT
>CAIGRF010226169.1:10652-25858 GCA_903798235.1 Fraxinus ornus | reverse complement strand
GTCCGGGTGGGTGTGAATTTCAGATTTGAATTTCTGGAAAAAAATAAAATAAAATAGTGGGTGAGGGGGGTATGGATAATTAATTATATAATATATATTTAATTGGAATTAACACCTGAATTTTGAAATAATTTAACAAGTTTGTTAGTTTTGAAATGTAAACTTAGGGCGTGCTCGGTAGGGATTAAAATTAAAAAACTAGCCGTTATTGTTGACTTTTATTAGATGAGTGGGACCCAATAACGACTATATTTTCAATTTTAATTGAATTTTAATCCCTACCGAACAGACTTTTAATATGTAGGACTTATGAATTGTTCCCTTATGAATATAGCTTTCACTGCTCAGGAATAAATACTGATTTGGAGATTATATAATTTTATTAATTATGTTTTTATTGAAAAAATTAAAAATTACCGATATATAGTGGGTGTTTGGTGGGGGGATTAAAATTAGATTTTTAGTAGATTATGATAGAAGTTTTTGAATTGTGTGGTTGAAATGTTGTGGGACCCATGAAAGATGTGGTTAATATTGATTGTTTGATTTTGATTTAGATTAAAATTTAATTTTAATCTGTACCAAATATGACGATAATAACTATTTGTATTCAAAATATGAAATATTTAATTATGCCTAAATGAGACTTGTAAATCACTCATTTATTTTTTTTTTAAAAAAATCATTATTCTAAAATATATTTTCTCCAAAAATATTTTAAACCCCTGTTTGATATACATTGACATCAATTTTTTTCTCATTCTCTTTATCTCTTTTCATTTTAACCACACATTCTATTAATAAAATAATATTATACATAAGCACAAAAAATCTCCTTACTTTATAACAACACATTTTTCCATCAATCACTATTCCAAATCAAATTCTTCTCCAAAATGGGTGTCAAACACAACCTAAAATTTTCATTCTCATTCTTCTACTCATAAAACCACACATTTTTCAATAAAATAATATTTTTCATCATATCAATAACTTTTCATTATTTTTCAACTACACATTTTCCATCAATCTACTATTTCAAAATACATTTTTTCAAAATAACGTGGCTCGAACACACCCTAATAGAGCCCAAAATCACATTTTGTCTTTTAGAAGTGTAAGCCCCTGTTTGATACATATGAAAATTTTCATTCGAATTTTTTTACTCATTTTCAATCACACATTCTTTAATAAAATAATTTTTTCTATTATATCAATAATTTTTCTTTCTTTTTTAACTACATATTCACCATCAATTTACTATTTCAAAATATATTCTTCCAAAATAATGTGGCTCAAGCAAACCTGAATAAATTGTTGCTCCCACCTAGCTAGAGCTACAGCAGTGCGATACAAATAACAATCCGAATTAGAAATAAAGAAAAATTACAAATCAATCTAAAACCACAAAATGCCTTGACGCACCTGAGCATCTTCACCTACGCTCCTCGCCTCCGCTCAGCACCGCAAAAAATCGCTACCATAAACTTCATTCCGCCTCCACCAGTAGCAATTGGGCTGACCGCCTTCTCTCCGACTTCCAATTCCTCCCTTCAACAACGGCCGACCCCCCTGACGTGCACATTTCGCCGCCGCCACCCTTCCCGAGAGCCACTTGTCATGCCACTGGGTTTCTACCGGATACTTGGTGCGGCTCATTTCCTCGGGAACTGCATTCGAAGAGCATATACTGCTAGAGTTTCGAAGCCCCCACAGCATGGGTCCAGCGACGAGGCTTTGATTAGTCGTAGGCAGATTCTTCATGCAGCTTTCGAAACCCTAGATAACCCTGGTTCCAGTCTTCCAGAAGAGAGCACAATCAAGGACTTGCCAAAGATGAATTGATACGATTCTCACTCAAGTCCCCTGGGATAAGGTAGCATTTTCTTTCTCTTTTTTTTTTTCCCTCAAATTATTGATTATTGTCACTTTTAAAGAGAATATTACCTGCTTTTATAAGCTATCGATTTTCCTTGCAATACAACAACTGGGGATTTGAAACATAATTGCATTGTATGAGGTTAGAAAATGTAGTTAATTTCTATGGATTTTGAATCTTAGTTTCTTTTGCTTTTCTGACTTGTATATTTTAGAGATCACTTCACCTAATTCTTTTTTCATTGATATTTCTGCCAAATTCGAGGAAAAATGTGTGTGTGTGTGTGTTTTTTTTTTTTGGTGAATTTTATTGTTAACGCTATTAAATGTTTTTATTGAAAGTTTTAGTTTAATTAAAATAACATTTATTTTTGGCTTGTATTTATGATTTCTTCCAATTTCGAGGACAATAAATATGAGTTGTGTGAGGAAACTTAGGGAAGTTTTAAGATTTTATTCTGATGGGTTTAAAAGTTCCAGGAGCATTCTCTGTATTGCAAGAGGCTGGGGAAACAGAAGCATTTCTTCAGATTGGAGGAAGTTTGTTGAAAGAGAGGTTACCAAAGTCATTCAAGCAAGATGTGGTGCTGGCGATGGCACTTGCTTATGTCGACTTGTCTAGGATGCTGTGGCACTGACACCTCCAGATTTTGTTAGAGGTTGTGAAGTGCTTGAGAGGGCTGTCAAGGCTTTGCAGGTTAGTGTTCTATTCGCATTATTTCTTGGCTCTCAATTTAATTCTACTTGGTTAATAAATGACTAAACATCCATTTTTGTACTCATCTGTTAATTTTCGAAAAAAAGCTGACACTTATTCTCCGCGAACATCTATGATTTCAATGCTAGTATTTTGTGTCCACATCCCCGATCACTTTAACAATTGGATTTACCCTCTGTATACCTCTATGACAAGCGTACAAATAAATAATGTATGCTGACTACTTTGTGTAACTTTCATTTCGTATTTCTATTGGATGACTGTCATTTGCCAAGTGAAAGAAGTATAGATGCATTAGAAATTGGATGGCACTAGATCTATAGTTTTCCTTTCTTGGTGCTTGCAAGTTGGGACGAAAGCGAATCGACTGTCAAGGAATGGGAGGGAATGATAGTGATAGGTATAATAGGTTATGGTACTAGTTCTTAACTGTTTACCAAGATCTGCTTTATAGATTACCAGTGTATTTTCGTGCAGGAAGGAGGTGCAAGCAACCTTGCCCCGGATTTACAAGCACATATTGATGAAACTCTGAAAGAGATCAACCACTGCTATGTTCTAGAGCTTCTAGCCTTACCTCTTGATGATGAGTTCTGTAAAAAAAGGGCAAAGGGTCTGCGCAACATTTTGTACGCAGTCGGAGGAGGTGCAACTGCTGTTGGTGGAGGATATACACCTGAAAATTTCATGAAAGATGCTTTCCTCCTCATGACAGCTGCAGAACAAGTAACATGTTGATTTTATCGATTATGTTGTCTTGTTTGGGTTAAATTTTGTTTTCTTGTGCTGGCTTTTTAGGTTTATGAATTTTTATTTTTATTTTTTACTTTTTGTCGAAAGGTTGATCTATTTGCCGCCACACCGAGTAACATACCTGCAGAAAGTTTTGAAAGTCTATGGAGTGGGTCTGGCACTTGTTTCTCAAGCCTTTGTCAGTAAGAAACCTCATCTTGTCCAAGATGCAGATAACCTTTTTCAGCAACTCCAGCAGACCAAGCTCTCAGCTCTTGGTAGCTTCTCATCTGTCTATACTGCCAGAGAGAATCACTAAATAGAAGGTGTTGGCGGTTCGCCATTGGCTGCTGCTGCAGCTATATCAAGAATTTGGGTTGAGGCTACGGCTGTACCTGACAATGTAAAAGTTAGTGCTATTCAGGCACTGCAGAGAGTGTTTCCTCTTGGTCACGGGGAAAAGAACGCAAGACGTTATAAGGAAAATGGGATGAAGATTTATGATTTGCCAATTGCAGGTGCAGAATCTGGAGGCCAAGATGAATAAGATGATTCTGCCAATACGATAGGCCTTCCTGAGAGGAATGATTCTGATGAACTGCAGCATCAAGAAATTATTATTGACAAGATGAAAGATGCAACTATGAAGATCACTTGTGTGTGTAGCTGTTGGTTTACTGACTGGTGTTGGGTTGAAGTTCATCCCATATAGACATGACTCTTCTATTCCACGTAAAGATTTTGGAGCAGCTATGGCTTCTGATGTCGCCAATGTGGGTAAGATTTATCAATTCTTGTTTATTAGTAAAAAGTTCTGTAGGACAGTTCTGGCACAAAAATAGGTTTTAAGTAAATTAGTGCTTAAATTTGTGACAGATATAAAGTTCTGTATCAAATTTTATGTTTCCTTCCATCGTTTATTCCCTTCTTGCACTCTTTGATTCTGAGAATGAAATACATCACCTTCAGAGGCCTCAGTAGCAGAAACTTCTGATAAAATACCTAGAATGGATGCAAGATTTGCGGAAATTCTTGTGCATGAGTGGCAGGATGTCAAATCTCAGGCTATTGGACCAGATCATTTTCTTGGAAAATTGTCAGAGGTGAGAATTTTTTTATTTAGTTTTTCCTCTGCTTTACTAGTTTATATGCTATTTTCCCATCTTGTTTACGTTTGAGTAAAAGGATGAAGCCCAGAAATGCTATTGCCCATGTGGCCAAACATACTGTTACTATTAAAAAAAAAAAAAAAAAAAAACTGTTACTATGGCCATAGATGGTACTATTTTAATTTGACGTGTTAATTTTTGTTTGAGATGTTAAATATGTCCAGGGATGCAAAGTACATATGGACCTTGAATCATTTGGAGTTTGACCTTGGCATCAGGTCACATGATCTAAACAAATGGTATTTGGTATAAAGTTGTAGTTGAAGGCCAGCCGAAATTCATGTAAATGTCCTCTGCATCGATGCATTGGTTAATATTGGTTGTGGTTGAGTTCTTGCCCGTGGCCCATTTAAATCAATAAAAGCGATGAGCTCCTTAAGGGGGATGGAATGTCGACCACTGGGAGTATTTTATAATATGCAGGTCTCAATTTGGATCTCATTGCACCTTAGATATGTATCTCGTGTTTGTCTCTTGATACAATGTGCCATGGTTTAACATATCTATGATAATTTGTTCCTATATTGATAATTTTATGGAGTTGGAAACCAGAAATTCAAATATAACAATTCAGTTTAATATCTCTCAGTAACATCATTAAACAGTTAAGGTAGTAGTTTGTAAACTCCCAAACATGTTCTTTTAGCCTTGTTAATCAGTCATTGGTGCTTTTTGCTATTTTATACGTATTGCTCTTGTAATCAATTAATTTAGTCTTCCTCAAACATATTTGAAACTGTGGTGCTGGTCCTGGAAGGTCAAATGCTAAAAATCTGGACAGATTGAGTAGCAGAAATTGCAGCACAATGGCTGGTTCTGGGACTACGAACTTCAACCTTACAATAGAGAGTGTAACTATCTTGGCTGATGGTCGACGTGCTATTGTGGAAGCAACTCTCAAGGAGTCAGCTCGACTAACTGATGGTGCTCATCCCGAGCATGACGACTCGTACAGTGCAACCTACACAACAAGGTATGAGATGTCATGTGGAAAATCGGGTTGGAAAATGGTTGAACTAGCTGTTCTCAGATCATAATTTTTGTTTGTAAATATTAGAACTCGAGTGTAAATTCCATAATCTTAATTAGTATTTGCTGGTTAACTCAGAAGAAATTTTCAGAATAAGAATTGTTGACGTTGAAAATTATGTAAATAAAATTCTAGCCAACTTTAGATCAAAATAGGAACTTGATTGATTGTAAATCAAGAGATTACAAGTGTTTAATGCAACAAATTCTCCCTTTTTGTGAAGGAGATATTTGAAATATGACAAAGTCAAGAAAGATGGTAATGTTAAGTTCCGTTGTCTTCTTCTTCTTCTTCTTCTTTTTATAGGAAAGATATTGCATGCACATCATTTACCCATCTTGTCAGTTACAGTGCCGAGTTGAAAAAGTACACTCATTATCACATTTTGATTGGTCAAAGAGCTCGGCATGTCTGGTTATTATGAGTTAATCTTATATGTGGTTCCTCACAATTAATGAATTACTTAGGGAAGTAAGAACATTCCATTGGTGTGAATAGTAGGCGCTGATGTAAGACCTGTTAGGTGATTTGTTTGTGGATGGTTAGTACAATGGGAAAGAAATTTTTAATTATTATGTTTCCTTTGCCCTCGAGAATCTACATATCCGAGCTGACATCTCATACCCGAACTCACAATAGCACAGGTTTACGGTACATGTCAAATTGTATTTTGTCAACTTCGAAGGTCAGTCGTCAACAAGAATGAATTAAATTTTAATTCAAGTCAAAGTTAACAATTAATTTTAACAGCATATTTTACGAGATTATCAACTTTTCAATCATAGATTTCATGAACTTTCATCAAATCTACCAAGCTTTGATCTAAGTTAAAGTCCTCAATTAATTATAACTATACATTTTATGGATTTAAAACTTTTCAAACATAAATTTCATCAACTTTTATTGAAATCTATTAAGTCCCTATTTGATGTCAATTGTTTAAAAACTCTTTTTGTTATATGATCATTTTTAATCATATTCACACAATAAATTAGTTTGTACGTAAATTCAATTTTTTCTTATTTTTTAATCATACATTCTCCTAAAAATATTATTATTATTATTTTATAATTATTTGAAATAATGGACACCAAATAGGGGTTAAAAATCTGATTTTAATTCCCATAAAAAAAAATGCTAAAAGTATGATGTTAATCCTCAATAAATGGAGCTTAAATAGGACAATACATAAAATATACTCCCGAATAAATATATGATTGCTTTCTTTATAAATTTATAGTTCTGGTTGAGATTATAGTTAATTTTTTAATTATATCAACTAAAAATGAACTATTATTATTCATTTATAGTTCAATTTCCTTGTTTTGAGTATTGTTAATTTTTTTTAATAATCAAATATGTGATAGTCCAAAGATAAACTATTCAAGATGGGTGAATTGGTTTTTAAAATTTTTTTTGGAAAATTAATTTAAATTCAAGTAAGTAAAGACTAAATAGATCAATTCAAATAATAAGTGCAAATATGAAAGTGATTAGTAAAAGGGAGGAAGGATGCAAACGATGTAATGTGGGTGTTCGATCCAAGCAATGATCTATGTCATCCGCTAAAAAACTATTCGGCACGAGCAATGCCTTTTCATTATATTGATTGACTTATGGTGCAATCCAACGCTTTACAACGCTTCCGACGACTTACAAACATGGATCGTTGATTCTTATACAATGTTGAGTTTTACGTGTCCTCAACACGACCCACTATCGAGCTTTAACGGGATCTTAATATAATCCACACTATTGAGTTTTACGGGATCTCAATATGACTAACACGGTAACTTACAACAATGAGCATCGATCTTTATACAATGTTGATCTTTACGGGATTTCAACACGACCCACACTTTATCAAGGTGATTTCACAATGGAATTCTTCTCTTGATAAATAATACAAACAAGTTAAGTACTAAAAGAGATTAATACTTCAATAAATAGAAACAGATGATAGCTCAAATGTTGGATGAAAAACTTTGGTTAATATGATAGTTAAAAATTAGATTCAACCAATCAAAGTTTTTCAACGAGAGGATGAAGAAGAATCAAATGCAGTTTTAGTTCAAAAATCCTCTCAAAATATTTCTCTTATAATGAACGATTGTAATAAATTAAGTATTAAGAGATATCAATTTTTTTGATAAATATGATAATTTTACAAGTTTGAGTCAATCAAAATTTTCAATATGAAAAAGTAGAAATGTTTGTGCAATGTATATGTAAAGATTTTCTTCAAAAATATATTTATCTTTTAAGATTGATATAAATAAGTTAAGCACAAATAGAGATGAAAAACTTTGATGAGAGAAATGATTCAAAAAGTTTGATTCAACAATCCGAGTTTTTGCTATAAAGAAATAAATGAAATGAATGTAAAAATGGAAGAACATTTTTTACAAATATATTTTACAAGAAAGCTCTCTTCTAGTTTTTTAATGAATGCAAAGTGAAATGGAATTTGTAGTAATCAAAATGTCAAAATTCTGGCAAATCGGACGACACATCCGGCCGTTCAAATCCTAAACTGGACAATTAAACTATTCGTTGTGCATCGACATTAAAACGGTTAAGAAAATGATCGTTGGCGAATCGGATGTCCGCATGATCAATCGGACTTACGCTTTGACTTTTTTTAAAAAAAAAAAAAATGTGAGCTTTTAAAGAAATTTTTTACTTTATTTTTCAAGTTAAGTAACATTGTAAAAGTTTATATATCAAATCGAAATATTTACCTTTTTTAAGAATAATTTTTTATACAAGTGTTACTATAAAATAATTTTTTCATGTATAAAACGATTTTTTAGCTTTTATTATTCATTGTTAAATATCAAAGTATACTAATATTTATATTTGAACTAAGAAGTTTAGTCTTTGATTTTGTTTTGAAGTTTACCTCATAGACTTTTCATCTTAATCTTTCTTTGATATCGTCTCTCATGTTCTTGATTTTGATCTTTCCGGGCTTTTTTAAGCTTTCATATCAAATTATTTGACTTGAATGCTTAACTTTCACTTTGATTTTCATTTCGAGTCCGATTCATAATGTTTGATTGATTTTAATATTGAACTATTATCACTCAAAATCAATTGTTAGAAACAATATTAATCTTGTTTGTTATGATCAAAACATTGAGGATGAAATCAATCGTAGGTCAACACCTCGAACTTCTGGGATATCCAATTTGAAGCCTGACTNACGAATGAAGTATCTCACATATGTTAAATATAATCTTATAAATCCAATCTCGTCCCTGTCCAATTCAATTTATGTTGTTCGCTCTTATATAATCATTATGATAATGAAATATTGGTGATGTGACAGTTTATGTAGTATAATAAAATTGGACAGTTAAATTTTTATGAGAAATTGAGAAGGAAGAGATAAAGAATTGTGAGTGATAATAAGAAAATGCTAAGTGAACATAGGGGAGCATATAAGGGTGTTCATAATGGACACCCAACACCCTCTTATTGGAAGGAGTGACCCGTGATAATAAATTGTTATAATCACGATGGTAAATAAGATTTACTCAAATTAAATAAGAAAAAGAAAAGGTCAATCAGCTGACACAGACTCTCTACCAATCAGACTATAATCTATCATAAGTAGTTAAGTAATTCATAATTAAAACAATAATGAGACCCACTAAACTTAATTGACCCAAAATAGATAGAGACAAATAAACAAATGAAAAGAAATTCTAAAGGTACAGCGCTCTGTTATCTGTCCTCTACCCCACCCCCACCATCACAGCCAGAAGCAAACAATGGCAACAAAAATTAGAGTGAGAAAAAGAAAGAGAAGATTTCATCCTTATATTTCAAGATCCAATGCAGCTAACATAACAGTCATATTTCCCCCACTCAAATAATTTTCCCAATTGTTTTCCCCTTCAATATTTAGGGTTTCACAGAATTAAAAGTACCAAGCCTTTCTGAAATCCTAGAATTTTCTTGTTTTTACTCTAAACCGTGATAAGAATTTTGGGAAAGAATCAAAACCTTGGATTTTGGTGTTTATTTGTTGTAAATTTTAGGGTTTCGTGCTTTCACATTTCTTGCATAGAGTTCTGAAACCCTAGAATTTCAATTCTCCCAATTTGAAACCCTAATTGAAAATCAAACCTGGATTTCGATTCCTTTATCTGAAAATTTATTGACCCTTAAATTTAATTAGCGGGAAAACTTTTGTATTGTGTTTCTAAGCCTAAACCCTTGATTCGAAAGAAGAAGGAACAAAACATGACGACTCGAGGGAGCAGATCGGAGAAAGTTAAGAGAATATTCCAGCAGTTCGACGGAAACAGGGACGGCGGTCTTAACCGTGAGGAAATGGCTGCTTTGGTGGTGGCGGTGAATCCTAGGGTTAAATTTAGCGAGGAACAAATTAATGCAATCCTCGATGAGGTGTTTCGTACCTACGGAGAATTTATCGACGGTGAAAAGGGCCTCACGTTCGATGGCCTCCTTCGAACCTACGACGACGGAGCTGGTGACGTGGACCGCGATTTTGATGCCCTTGGCCTTGAACTTAAGCCCTCCGAGGAGAAAAATGGAATTTCATTGGCATCAGAGGAGGCCGAGGCGTCTTCGTCCATTGCAGATGAGCGTGTGATGGAGCCGCACAAGAAACAGCGCACCGTTGCCTGGGCATCCTCCCCTAACCATGGAATTGTGTTCGATGATACATGGAAGCTTGTTGACGATCTTGAAATATTAATTAAAAGGTTAAAATCGAAGCAGTCCAAGGATGGTAAGGTGAAAAATGATAATTCTGATGTGTATTCAGATCCGGGCTGGTCTCGGGAGCTCGGCCCATCAGTGGAGATTACGGAAAAAAGGGTGATTTGGGAAGAGTCAGGGCATGACTATGCAGTTTTTGTGAAGGAGTTGGGAGTTTTGAGGTCGAGGGCTGATGGAGCAAGGTCAAGGGAAGAAGCTTTTGATGGGCATATGGCGATTGGACGAGTATTATATGATCATTTTTTAATTAAGGAAGCTTTGGTGAGCTTTAAGAGAGCATGTGAGTTGCAGCCAACTGATGTCAGACCGCATTTTAGAGCGGGGAACTGTTTGTATGTGCTCGGGAGGCATAGCGAGGCCAAAGGAGAATTTCTACTTGCACTGGAGGCGGCAGAGGCTGGTGGAAATCAATGGGCTTATCTTTTGCCTCAGATTCATGTGAATTTGGGAATTGCACTTGAAGGTGAAGGTATGCTTATTAGTGCTTGTGAACATTATAGAGAAGCTGCTATTTTGTGCCCTACACATTTTAGGGCTTTGAAGCTTTTGGGTAGTGCCTTATTCGGTGTGGGTGAGTATAAGGCGGCCATTAAGGCCTTAGAGGAGGCTATTTACATGAAGAATGATTATGCTGATGCTCACTGTGATTTGGCTTCTGCTTTGCATGCTGTTGGTGATGATGATAATGCAATTAAGGAGTTTCAGAAAGCTATTGACTTGAAACCTGGTCACGTGGATGCACTGTACAATTTGGGCGGGCTATATATGGATATGGGTAGGTATCAGAGGGCATCAGAGATGTATACCAGAGTCTTGGGTGTGTGGCCAAACCATTGGAGAGCACAGCTAAATAAGGCAGTTTCTTTGTTAGGAGCTGGGGAAACTGACGAAGCTAAGAAAGCTTTGAAAGAAGCTTTAAAAATGACTAACAGGGTCGAGTTGCATGATGCTATATCGCACTTGAAGCAGCTACAGAAGAAGAAGGGGAAAGGTAGTGGTAATGGCGAGGAGGCCTACATTACCGTGGAACCCTCAAAATTTAGGACTTTAGGTGAGAAAACTACGTTGAGGCCGGATCTCGCTATTGCCCTTGATATTAGAGCTTTTCAGAGGATCACTAGGTTGAATCGGTGTGAGGTAGAACTAATAAAGAAAGAAATGAATGAAAGTGATGTACCAGAATCCTATTCTGGCAGTGGTATTCCTGAAAAGTCCATACGCAAGGCTTCATTAGAGGGAATTCTCCGCAAGTTACTTAACTTCTTGAAGCCCGAAACGTTTACAGGAGCTGTCAAAGCTGTAAACCAGAAAATCCTCTCTGTTCTGGATGAATCAGAGTCAGGTAGGGTGGATTTGGGCATGTTTTTTGCTGTCCTTTCACCTATTTGTGGTGGTTCTCCAGACAAGCGAAAGCGGATTGCATATGATGCACTCTTGTGGCGCCCAGTAAATGAAGGTAGTGCACAGATATCAAAGTCTGATGCCCAGAGATACATCAAACTATTGAGGGCCATCTATATTCCCTCCCATGGTGTTAGTGAAATGCTGGAAATCCATGGAGAAACGGATAACTCCATGGTCTCTTTAACAGAGTTCATTGCGATGTTTGATGATCAAGAATGGGGCTTCGGTATCATGTCGACTCTATTGAAGCTTGAAACTGGGGATAGAACTCGCCATGGTCGCCATGTCTGTTCGACTTGTCATTATCCCATCATTGGTTCCCGCTTTAAAGAGATGAAATCGCACTTTAGTCTTTGCAGTCAATGCTACAGTGATGGAAAAGTGCCTCCTACCTGCAAGCAGGAAGAGTACAGATTCAAAGAGTATGCAAGTGAATCTGAAGCCGTTAAAGATAAATGTATGTGGTTCAATTTGCATTCCAAAGGTTCCTCGCCGCCTGCCTCCTAGTTAGTCATGTGTAAGTCGTTGGATAATCCTGTAATGTTTCATATATAAAATTTAGTCGTCCTGTGTGAATTATGTAGCTTGTGGAATGTTGTTTACTTTTTAGTGGCCTTTTGTGCCCTTGTACAATAAATCTTTTCAGAGCCTCGACCCTTGATTCTTTGTTTCCCACGTAGCAGTCACCGTACATGTATTCCCCATTGTTTTGTACGCATTCTTTCTTGATGCTGACTCCTTATGCAGTATATGAGTCTGTCTTTGGTGTAATTCTTTATTGATTTGTAATGCTGCCTTATGACTGCACGTAGAACGTGATTAATCCAGATATTTTGATTGTGCTAAACAGATAATTTTTTTCAGTTTTTGTTCTCTTCCCATTTACTGCTTTACAGTTCTTGACCTCTGGATTAGATCAGGCGTTATCTTTTGCAGTTGATAAGCTGGTTCCCTTACTGCTGTTTTCCTGGCGCTTCAGACTTAATAATAGCTCTTAAGCTATGGAGAATTGGTATCAGATTTTTGTGTATTATGTTTCTCCGTTCAGGGTAAAAGGATTTTGATGGTCAGAAATTGATTTCTCCGATGGAAGAACTCAGGACTGGATTTTTTTTTTTTTAATAGAAGAGAATATATCCTGTCAGTAGATTAATTTTGAAATGAGTAGCGAAGGACGATATTCACTTGTCAGCTTTGTTGTGATATATCATTCTTATGAGTCAATGGCATCTACTTTCATGTTTGATATGCTTAGTGAATTTGTTTCATATGTATCCATAACAGAATATATGTTTTTGTTAACTTCTGACTTGTAACTTCCTAACACGGTCGGAAGCCAGCCTTTGGTCGCTTCTGCATATAGTGAGCAGATGTAAATCATGTAACTAGGATGGTTTCACTCTAAAGATTCATGGAAGAGACTGAAGTTATCGAAAATAGGCTTTCGAGGAGTAATAGCCGTCTTCTTGTCTCCTATGTCTAGTAGAAGAAAATGGGACCGTATAGGTGTCCTCAAGGTATGCCCCTTCTCATATTCTCAAATGGCAAAACGATTTTTTTGTTTGTTTTTGTTTTTCATAGTAAATTTGGGTTGCATATTGGTGCTGCTACTGATGTTTGCCTTCGTATTCAGAGGCAAACTGAGAATTAAACGGAGCAACAAAATTTCAAAGTGGTAGTTATATTTAATCTATTTTATTGCAGAATTTAGAGTAAAAGAGTGGTATATAATTGTTTTGAAGCTCTAATAATCCCCTAGGATAAAATGGACTCTGTATTGCAATTTCGAGTTATATCAAGATTTCATCTTTTCAAATTGAATGGATCATCTGAAGGACTAATGGTGTGACAAAATTGAAAAGTTAAGGATTCAAATGTTCAGTTTTAAAGGATAGGACTTGGGGTCGGATTGGAAGATAAAATATGCAATTTTCCCTGCATAGAAGTTTGATGTGGCTTACAGCCATGAGGACAATTCGCTATCAAGCAAACTATAATCATAAGAATATAATACATTTTTTGCAGCGCGAATTAGGGTCAAGAACTGAATAACCTGTGGGTTCATTAGTTCATGCTGACACTTAGGTGCGTGATAGAGCAGTGTGGTAGTTTTCAAGCCTCATTACCTCGAGGTTGCGGATTCAAATTTAGGAGTGAACAAAAAAATCGTTAACTCGTCAAATCGAACTTAAATCGTGGTTTTGAAACTGTTGGTTTGGAAATTGTTTGGCTTAGATTTCAATATTTCAAAAGTCGAATTGAAAATAGTTTGGTTTAGGTTTTGATGGTTTAAAATCGCTTGAAATCAAATCAAATCAAATCGTTCACCCAATATAAATAAAAAACAATATTTGTTTGAACCAAAATACCATTTATTAGTTCAAGTTATGCTTCAACGAATTTAATTGCTAGTCCGCCCCGATTAACTCTTTAGAAAAATATAATTTATGTCGATTTAAAAAATAATGAATTTGTAAGCTTAAATTTTATGATAATTTATATGTTTAAGCTTGTATAGAAACAAATATATTAGTACTACAATATTATGAATAGAATGTTTTAATTTAGGTGTTATATTGAGATTGCTGGTCAATATATTTATCTTTTTACTTGTTTAAGATATTTTTACGTCATTAAAATCTTGGTTTGAAATCAAATCGAACCACATAAATGGTTTGGTTTGAAATCTTTTTTCAAATAATTTGGTTTGTAAATAGTTCAAAAAATATTCAAATTGAATTGTGTTCATCCCTACTCAAATCTATTTTTAAAGATTTTTTTTTCTTTAAAATTAATAACATCATGAAATTCAAGAATCAATCCTGACTAGCTCTTTTAGTCACGACAGAGACAGAGGGGTGTACCTTTGAAGACACACAACAATGAATTTTTGAAGGGCAAAAAAGATAATGATTTTAGTACAAAAAAAGTTTCTTAGGAGAACAAATTCAATGATGCCACCCAAACTTGGCAATAATGTAAATCATATACAAATGCATTGCAGTGCATTAATGATGAAGTTTCGTTGATGGTGTGACTGCTCCTGCCGGGTGGGTAGAAGATGATTATATTTTCATTCCTTTTCTTTTCTTCTTAATATTTAATTGCTTGATTATTTTTTTCTTCATATCATACAAGTTAATCATATTAACATTATGAGCTAACTTTAGTAAGTATATTGTTGCGTTTTTTATATCGTAAGTGTATAATATTGTGATGGTACTATAATGGATGTTTGAGTTTGAATCAAGATTCTAAAATGCGTAATGCGTGGAGACTGAGCTATGAGTTAGGCAAGCTTAGTCGAGGCATATGCATAAAAAAGTGTAAAAAGATATTTTCTTATTTTAATATTATTTTAATTTTTAATCAATTAAAAATAATATTTACTAAACATTTAAAACAGATTTATAGGAACTTTGTACATTTTTTTTCAAAGTTTCCAACAAAAATATAAGTTTTAAATTTAAATACAAAATAGTAAGTAAATAGCATAGAAACTTAAACTTTATCTAACTCTTTA
>CAIGRF010226135.1:96519-107547 GCA_903798235.1 Fraxinus ornus | reverse complement strand
TATCCCGAATCATATCAGGAATATCATATTTCATTGTTGTCATCACAAACGATCAAGTCGAGCTATTAAATTGATCAAAACTTTGATCTTCCCAAGAATTTTAAAATAAATGGCTCTGATACCAATTTGTTGTGAAACGAAGATGATACCAAATTGTTGGAAAAAATAAGAGATTATAACCACAATGTAAAGTAATTGATCACAATAACATAATAATTTGCAGAGAATTGAGATTTTATTATGATATGGAGAAAAAATACCAAGCTTTGTGTTTATAATGTTTCTAATTTAATCTAAATCATAATAAAGAGTCAATTATGTATAGGGAAGAAATAAGGGACGTTCAAACCCTAATAGTAGAGTTGTAGTTGAAATAAAATGCAAGAAAACTCGTCAAAAAGTGAAAAATAGGCCGGGCCGAAAAAATCGCCGCTCAAGCGGGCGACTAGAGCTAGGCTAGCGGCGCCTTGGAGCTCGAGCGGTCGGCTAGTGCAAGGCGGGCGCAGCTTCTCTGCATTTGTTGCTCGAGCACCCAGCTAGCCTTAGGCTAGTAAAAATGCGGCGAGAAAACCCTCTGTTCCATAATTTCAACATATTCAAATCCAACACAAATTTCAATTTCCAATAAAGCTTCCAAATAGAATTTCAACAAGAATTTGTCGAGTAAACTTGAATATGATTCCATGATAACATTTCAAATAGAATTCTTCTTAGTGTGCACTTTAATTAGAATTTTCAATTATCTTCAAACAAGAATTCGGATCATACTCAAATTTTAACATTACCAATTTCTCAACTCTGTGCATAATCAGGCCCCTCACTTTGTCCAAGGGACAAGTCTCGCTTGACCAGGGAAAATTTTCAATTTTTTGCCTCTATGTTTTATGTTTTCACTAATGGATGCACATGGTGTCATGTGAGGTTGAGCGACCCCGTGAAATTTTTTTATTTTTTTTTATTTTCTCAGACCTAGACTTTACCATTTTTCTCCCCTGTCCCCTTTGCAAAATGAGAACTGCTAAAATTTAAAGCCCTCTAAACACTGTAAAAGTAATATTTTTGTTGCAAAATACAACCAAACAGATCAAGGAAAAGTCTCGAATCAAAATTCTTCTTCTTCAATCTCTATCCTCTCTACCTATGGTTTACCAAATCTCTCTCCTCCCCTCATCTCACCGACGTTATCCAGGTGTTCAAGTAATTGTTCGCAACAGAGAATTTGCGCCAGTCAGTTGAGATCTAGCCTCTATAGGTCATTGTTGACTATGGAGCCATTGAGCTAAGTTAGATACTTGTATTATGTCCGTGACTTCGTTCAGTACTTAGAATGGATGGGTACAACACATACACAAATTTCTTGAATCTTGGAATTCTATTCATTGATCTTGATTAAGTTTTCTTTAATTTTTATTTTTTTTTTATCAATTTTATTAAGATGTTTGTGTTAGTATTGTATTGTGATATATGAAATTCACAATGTAAATATGTAATTTCGAGAAATTATATTTTAACTAGAGAAATTAATACCAATTCCAAATCTAGAATCCATTCTCACTTTCAATTAAGCAATAAATTTTCCTAACTTGATAATTTTGAAATTATTTAGTTTAGTTTTGAAAGAATAGTGGGATTTAAACATTGGAATTAGTTGTGCTTTTACCATTATAGTTGTCGATAGAAATAGATTGTGTGAATTGTTGTGAAATATAAGTATTCATTTATTTATTGAATTCGATTTTTAATAGTTTTGGAGAGATTTTAAAATGGAAATCTTTATTGTCGGGTGGAGCAAAATATTGGCGAAACAATATTCAAGATAAAAGATATTCAAGATGAATTAAATGATTGGGATAAAATTGATTTTCAGGATAGAATCAATCGTTGTGATATTTGACAATATTGATAATTATGCACTTTTACGATGTTTTCAAAATATGAAAATGTATGGACAATAATTGTAACGATATAAATCATTTTATCATTAATGTTACGTTGTTTTAAAAATTTTAAAAAAAAAAATGGCAACCCCCACAATGCAAAACCTCTACCTCCGACACTGCATGTCTTCCTCAAGCGAGGGCCCTGTTTCTTTCCTAACAGCTTCACTTAGCCATTGTTTTCTTTTCACTTTTTCAAATTTTGTCCTCATTCAGATCTTTGAGGTTTGACCCTTCGATCATAAATTGTCGTTTTATCACCATCTTTTACTCTTTAACATCAACAATGTCACCTCAAGATGAGATTCTCCTATAAAATGTAAAGAAATCAAACCTAAGTAGAAATTCAACTCTATATACGGTTAGTTGTGATATTAGTATCGTTACATTATTACTACTAGCATATGTATTATATTATTGCTATCAAGTACGCATATCACATCATTGCTAGCTAGGGTTGGGTGTGGATTGAGTCAATTTTTTATCCAATCTAAATCCAACCCTACATGTTCGATTTTTCAAAAAACAAACCAACATAACCCAATCCAATCCAAACCGATCCAAGCTAATCCAATAAAAAAATTTATTGAATTCGGACAATTTTTATAAGTTTGAAACCACTTGAAAACCTATGTTGCTTTTAACCTATGTAAAAAAAAATTGAAAAGTAACATATAAATAAGTTTGAAATTATGGAGCATTTCTTTTTTACATTTAATGTTTTTGTTAAAGAAGAGAAGGTTGACAATAAAAAATAAAACTACTTGACATAATCTTGAAACTAAAACTTCAAAACTAATACATTGTGAATTGTATATAAAATTAAAAAAAAAAAATTAAAATCTTATCTCATCAACAGCGACACTAACCTTTAAGCCTAATGCACAGTAATTTGAGACATTGCATATGAAGTAAATACCCCCCTTTGCATAAGAGTAACAGTTGCTGGACCCTCCATGAGTGCCCCTTATGGTTGATTTGCAGTGCAACTCTCCAATTCTCCTCTCGGAACTTCAATCACATTGTAAAATGGTGAGTCAAAGTCGAAATCTGCATTGTACATGAAATAAGATTTAGTTTTCTTGAGGAAAATGATGCTGTCTTGTAAAAACCATAATAAATAACATGTGTTTTTTTAGGTTTGTAAAAAAAAAAAAGCGACGTTTGTACATTCTAAGTCATTTTTTTTTTGTTTTCACTATTGTGTTTATTTAGTTTTTTCCATTTAAAGTATTGTTTTTTAATTTATCGGATTGGATTGGGTTTTAATTCATAACTCGAGACCCGACCCGACTTCAAATTTAAATTTTCAACCCTTCCCAATTGAATTTAAAAACCCGATCGATTTGGGTTGGTTTTTGCCCAACCTTACAGCATGTCATAATATTATTTTCATTACAACCATTACATATGCCACGTTATTTATATTTTCGTCTCATTATTGCCAGCATATCATCTGCTATAATACATGATAAGTTCTCTTCATATTATATCTTGTAGAAGTTTAATTTAGTGTCTGCTTGAATCTCATTTTAATGATAATAGAATTTTTGAAATAGTGGTTGATGAGAGAATGTGTGGTGAAAAAATGATGAAAAGTTTTAGATTTATATGTAATATTATTTTAATTGGAGAATGTGTGGTTAAAAAGAAAGAAAGAGAAAAAAAGTGAATGAAAATGAGAAATAAATGGGTGTCAAACAGGGGCTTAATATTATTCTTACTATCGTCTTAGTATTTGGATGGGTCAAATTGATCCCAATTTACTTTGTATATATGTTGTGGAGATATTATGTTATATTGTAGGTTCGTTTAGTCTATATTACAGAGGAGGCTATCGAAATTTTGTCAAAGTATGTGCGACATCTTTCGAGACAATCTGTAAGCACTCGTGTATTCAGGCTCTCACAGATATTTTCGAGGCAGTTAATAAGTCCTCATATATTTGAGCAGCTTATGTTTTTCAGGGAATTCGTAGGCCCTCACCTATTTGGAATCTACATATTTCGAGACAGTTCGTAAACCCTCACTTATTGGAGCTACTCATATTTTTTATGTAATCTGTAAAACATAGTCTACTTGACAACTTGTATTTTAAAGTCTAACCCGCACATGAATATACGACTCAAACTTGGAGAATAGTGTTACACTTATAAATTACGTGGCATGCTCAGNGGATCTTAGGCTTGAATTTGAGCCCATTTCACTAAATCCACTTGACCCATTTTCATTTATCTATATGTGTGTGATCCATTTCACACCCAAGGTATGTTCAAAAACCTAACTAAATCTCCCTCTCCCAGTCTTGCACTCATATTATCTCTTGTTCGATCGTTGATTGATTATCAGAGCGCAAACGATCGTCGGACATTTTTCTCGATTAGTAACTTTTGCCTCCTAATAAGTGTTCCGCATACAGGTAACGTCTACATGAAGGCAATGTGACCAAATTCTTTTGGATCATTTTTTGAGGTCAACAAAAGCCTTGTTTGATAGTCGAGATAAATTTAAACTTATTACTCACTTTCTAAGTTGAACCTTCCAATGCTCATCAAAAAGTTCTTGTTTGAATGCATTGTAACATGAGATAAAATTGTTTTTTTTATATCTTTTTAATTGAGTTATCTATTTTAAACATATTCATCGGATTACATGATTGATATAAAATATTGCAAGTGCAGTTACATCAACTTCAATTTATATATTTTTGTGTCTATTTATAAGAGAATAATTAAAGAACACCATTTTGGTTGTGTTTTTGTCTTCCCCTTTTTATGAAAAAAATTCAAGATACTAAACAAATCATATTATTACTATGTACATAAGTCCTTTCAATATGAACTATAATATCTTAAAGGACAAATGGAATGTAAATGAACTGCGCAGTATGCTCGTGCAAGAGGAGACAAGGCTTAAAAATCAAGGAACTCATTTTGTTCATCTCGTAAATCATCAAGAAGCTGGAAAGAAATATAAGAAAATGACCGAAAAGAGCATTAAGCAAAGACCACTAAAGATAAATGAGTCTTTTGCTCAAATCCACAATAAGGAAGGCAAGAAAGATACGTGTCATTTTTGTCGCAAACTTGGACACCATAAAAGGGACTGCCGAAACTTGAGACATGATTTGAAAGTAAATGTAAGATTATTTCTCATTATGTTTCGAATCTAATTTGGCAGAAGTTCCTTATAGTAACTAGTAGATCGATTCCGGATGTACAACTGATGTTAGCAATACGATGCAGGGGTTCCTATCAATCCAGACCATAAATCTAATTGAAAAATTTGTCCTCGTAGGCAATAGAGTCAAAGCTCATGTTGAAGCCATCGGAACCTATCATTTGATTTTATATATGGGACATCATTTAGATTTATTTCAAACTCTTTATCTGCCTTCTATTTCTCACAATTTAGTTTTCTTATCGAAACTTGATTCTGCTGGATATTTTTGTAATGGTGGAAATGGATGTTTAAGTCTGTTTAAACAATAATCATCTTATTTACTCTTCTATTCTTTGTGATGGCTTATATAAATTAAAGCTCGATAACCTCTTTATCGAGACTCTTCCAACCTTACATCATAACATTGCCACTAAACGTGGTTTATTGAATGAACATTTGCTAACTTGTGGCATAAACGTTTGTGTCATGTATCCAAGGAAATGATAGAAAGATTAGTAAAGAATAAAATCCTTCTTGACTTGGATTTTGGTGATATTGGAACATGTGTGGATTGTATTAAAGGTAAACCAATCAAACACACAAATAAAGGAGCCAAAAGAAACACGCAACTTCTTGAGATAATACACACCGATATATTTAGGCATTTTGATGTTTCATCCTTTGGTGGATAAAAGTGTTTTATCACCTTTATTGATGACCTTTCACATTATGGTTATGTCTATCTGCTACATGAAAAGTCTCAAGTTGTAAATACTTTAGAGATCTTTGTCGATGGAGTTGAAAGGCAATTAGACAGAAATGTGAAAATTATTATATCTGATAGAGGTGGTGAATATTATGGAAGGTATGATGAAACTAGATGACACTCTGGTCCATTTGCTAAATTTCTTGAAAGAAGTGGCATATGTTCATAATACACTATGTCCGGCACACCATAACAGAATGGTGTAACTGAAAGGCGTAATCGTACTCTAATAAAAATTGTTAGGTGTATGTTAAGCAATTCTTCTTTGCCCATTTCTTTGTGGATGTATACATTAAAAATGGCCATGTATTTGTAAAACAGGGTTTTTAGTAAGGTAGTTCCAAAGACTCATTTTGAACTATAGATTGGAAGGAAACCCATTTTAAGGTGCCTACATGTTCGGGGTTGTCCAGTAGAAGTAAAAATTTATAATCCACATGAAAAGAAACTGGACTCATGAACAATCAGTGAATTTTTCATTGGTTGTGTGGAAAAATCAAATGGGTATAGATTCTATTGTCTTAACCATAGTACTAGAATTATTGAAACTGGAATGTTGAGTTCATTGAGAATGACAAAGTTAGTGGGAGTTTTGAACCACGAAATATGGAAATACAAGAATTTAGAGTTCAAGTTTCTCTACGATCAACTTACTTCTAATGTTGTTCCTCAAATTGTTGAACGACGTGACAATTTGTCAGGATAACAAATTAATGATCAAACACCTCACAATGAAGTTGCTACTAATGAACTTGCACTAAATAAATCATAAGAAATAGCATTAATAAGGCCACAAAGACAACATAGACCTGTTATTTCTAAGGTTTATGTGGTTTACCGAAAGAGTCTGAATTTGATTTGGAAATTGTTGATGACGATCCAGTTTCGTTTTCACAGGCCATTGAGAGTACCAATTCTGATAAGTGATTAGATGCTATGAAAGATGAGTTGAAGTCTATAGAATAAAATGAAATTTGAGATCTCGTCGAATTACCTGAATCGTGTAAAAGAGTTGGATGCAAATGGATCTTTAAGACCAAGTGTGATTCTAATGGTAATATCGAACGATATAAAACTAGACTTGTTGCCAAAGGTTTTACTCTAAAAGATGGTATTGATTATAAGGAGACTTTTTCACTAGTCTCCAAAAAAGACCCACTTAGAATTATAATGACTTTAGTAGCTCATTATGACTTAGAGATAAATCAAATTGATGTAAAAATCGCATTTTAAAATGGAAATTTGGATGAAGAAGTTTATATGAATTGGCCTGAAAGTTTTTCAATTGAAGGAAAGGAACACATATTGTGTAAGTTAAAGAAATTAATATACGGACTTAAATAGGCTTCTCGTCAGTGGTATTTTAAGTTCAACGATACCATTACTTCCTTTGAATTTAAGGAAAACATTGTTGATCAATGTATATATCTAAAGGTCAGTGGAAGCAAGTTTATATTCTTGATTCCATATGTTGATGATATATTGCTAGCTGCTAATGATATTGGTCATTTATTTCTAAATTTTTTGAAATGAAAGATATCTGAGATGCAACATATGTGATTGGAATTGAAATATTCCTAGATAGGTCACAAGGATTGTTAGGGTTATCTTAAAAGCTTATATCAATAAAGTTCAAAGACATTTATGATGAGAAAATGTTCAGCGAGTGTCGTACCAATTTAGAAAGGAAACAAATCTAATCTCATGCAATGTCCTAAGAACGAATTGGAACGCAAACAAATGACAACTATTCCTTATGCATATCTTGTTGGGAGCTTAATGTATGCTCAAACTTGCAAGATGCTAGACATCAGTTTTACTGTCAGAATGATGGGCAAGTATCAAAGTAACCTGGGACTTGATCATTGGAAAGATGCTAAGAAAATATTAAGAAACTTCCAAGGACGAAAGACCACATGCTCACTTATATGTGATCTGATAACTTGAAGACTTTTCGAAAATGGCCAGCTAGGTTGGTTTAACCAAGAAAGGCATGGGAATTTTTCAATCTGCTGTACACTAAACACCAGCCCAATCTCCTACAATAACGCTCGAAAGTACTTTATCTGCTGTACACTAAACACCAGCCCAATCTCCTACAATAACGCTCGAAAGTACTTTCTTTTTGCCTATTGCTTCTATGCCTGTTCGTGCATCTTATGATGGCAGTTTCGGGCTTTCAGACAGCTAGGAAGTTTAGGGTTTAGGGTCGTGATAATTGATCCTCAATGAGAGTAGAGGTTTTTCATTCTCTTTTCGAAAAACTAAGACTACATTCGAATAGGCATGCCAAGAGCAGTTTCTAGTTATTGACCCTGAACAAAAATATGAACCCGTAAAAAGGGGTTGAAATCGGTCGGGAAAGCCACCATAGCTCTGGAGGCTCTGCTTTGATGCAAATCCACTCTAATTTCGTTTTGAATCTCCCTTTGACCTATCTTATTTGATTCTAATCGTGGGGAATTCAATGCCACTTGATGTAAACAATAAAGAAGATACGATAGGAATTGAAATCCCGGCCCTACATGCTACACAATTTCTACTTTTCTCGAGCCCTCTTCTTCGTCATCGACCAAGATAGTGATTAGCTGGTTGTCGATAATGAACTTTACTTTGGTGCAACGTAGATGGGCCTTGGAGGTCATTGGGTATTGAGATTCAAACTTTGCGAGATGTGTGGATACTAGAAAGTCCACATTTGGCCATTTGTTTATCTTGATTGAAGGTGCTATATCATGAAAAAGTGTGAAGCAGTTAGTCATTGATGTATCTACTATGGAAGCTGAGTTTGTTGCATGCTTTGAGGCCATAGTTCAAGGAAATTGGGTGCGAAACTTTATTTCAGGATTTAGAATTGTCGACAATATTGTCAAGTCGTTGTCTTGTTGAGACTTTATTGTAACAATTCTGCAACAGTCTTCTTTTTAAAAAACGACAAATACTCTAAAGGTGTTACACACATGGAATTGAAGTATTTTTGCCGTTAAAGAAGAATCTCAAAAATAAAAAGTATCAATCGAGAATGCGATTGGTGTGTGAATTTATAATGTTTGAGATGTATAATCCAAAATGAAGAATACGATTGGTGTGTGAATTTATGCGTGTGACATTTATTTTGGGTTTGTTTGTAGAGATTTTTTCAAAAATATTTTATTTCATAGTCATTTTTTACCACACATTATGTGAAACTCGTAATTTTTCTCTACTTTTATTTCACACATTTTTTGAAAATAATTTTTTACTTAGATAAATCTCTTCCGTATTGAACAACTCAAGTAAGTTTTGTCATGCTAGAAGTTTAGGAGTCATGTATTTTTATCAGTTTAATTTCAAATCTAGATTTGTAAAATTTATCAATTTGTTAAGAAAACTTGTCAAACTTTTGTAAGTTGATTTTTTTGAGTCTGCTAAATTGTTATAATTGATCAAGTGTGACCTTTTGAGTCAATTTTCTTTTTATTCTTCTGATGAATACAAATATTTTGATATATTTTTATCTGTAATTGATCTTGTGTTACTTCGATTTACTTATTAAACTCCAAAATAAAGTCGATATATATATTTTTTTCATGCTTTCATTAATCAGTTGGATGCTAACAACAATTATTTTAGGTGAAACAATGTCTGCTAAATATACGAAAGACATTTTCCTAAATATCATCGTATAAATCAAAAGAATAAAATTGAAAAGGAAACATGAAGAGATGACAAAATGTCACGCTCATGTCTTAAATATTTATTATTATTATTATTTATAATTTGAATTCAAATCATATTAAATAAATAAACGGAAAAAGTAGGTGCTTATTTGGGGGGGAGTATTTATATTATAATTTAAATTCTGCGGAATTTATAGATAAAAATTATGAATAATTTGTTATACCATAGAATGTAAACTAAAAATGTATTAAGTTAATTTAAATTTTTATCAAATATGCATTAAATAATAAATTTTAATTCTCATCGTATTCTACCTTCAAAATTTTCGAAGGGAATAGGCTCTGTTTGATGAAAATTATACACTCTCGTGTACACTCCCCTCACAAGATCAACCCCCTAGCATTTTTCAAATAAAAATCTCCAAAACAGTCGAGATGTTAGCCCCTCCTCCATTCTACCATGATGTCATCCCTAGAAAAAAGGTGAAATAAATTAATTAACTGGTTTATAATATGGAAAAAATGCGTGCGCACGAGATGGGCGGGCGTACGGCGATTTTAGTGGATACGCCACGTGCAGTCCAGTTTGAAGACGTGGCGCCGTGCATGAAGAGAAGGCTGACTCGACTAGCTATTTTCTAGAATCCAGTGCCACTTTCTTTTGGCGCTGTAAACTCACCGGCTTCGTTTAGTTTTTAGGCTGAGCAGTCTGCTTTCTTCTAGGCCATTAATTGAATTACCGTTGTCCTACGTGTGACGTACACATAATAATTTTTTATTTGATATACGAGACGATAAAAAAATTATCATATTAATGTATTAAATAATGTAACGTCATGTGTATATCACTTAAGACGATTACCGATAATTTTCAATATGAATAATATTACTCCATTTTAAAGCGTCGTGCAATTACTTCAATATTTCCATTATAAACCCAAAGAAAAAAAAATCACTACTTCTATTTCTAGTAAAAGGACATTTTAAAATTCACTTTTAAATTAGCTTCTTCTAAAAATAACTTGATTTAATCTTGATGTGTATTTTCGTTTTTGTACTCTCTCAAATCCACTATTAAAAAAAATGATAATACAAAATGATATTATGATTAATATTTCGTAAATGTTCGAAAAATTTTGAACCTTCTAAAACAGATGTCGCCATGATTATCTAACATGAAAATAAAAGTTGCATTTATGGATGGCAAAAAAATTCGTTCAACCCGATACCCGTGGAGCCCCGCCCCGAATGAGACGAAAATTACCAGCCTAACCAGGTAAACGGGGCGGGGGCGGGACGAAGGTCATTAACCCGAAGTGGGTATGGGGCGGGTATGGGAAATATAGTCTCCGCCCCGCTACCCACCCCGTTTAAAGTTAATTTCAAATTTAAGTATTTGATCGAAGAAAAATAATAAATTTATCATCATTTTTAAAGAGAATATAAGTTGTTTTTAACAAATTAGTTAAAAAGTAATAATATTTACTAACTAAATATATAAAAT
>CAIGRF010226135.1:43511-74222 GCA_903798235.1 Fraxinus ornus | reverse complement strand
CGCTCCCAACCCTTCAGGTAAAAGCCTCGATTGACTGACGTTTTGCCACGTGAGAAGGGGGGAGATGACTTGAAGACATTCTTCTGTTGGCCTCGTTTGATCCGTTTTTTGAGGTCAACATAAATAAATATAAAGTTTTTGTACGAATTTTTAGGAGGAATAACGGTAGGAATCACAATACGTGTAGATGATAATGAGTAATAAGTTCGAATATGTAATTGAAATAAAAGTAATAAATTTGAATATGAAATTGAAATTACAGTTTAATTTTTATTAAAGCAAAAATTAATTTTTAATTTCCTATAAATATTTGGGATAATTGCAGCAGTGGTACTAAACATTTAATTAAGTAACAGACTTTGTCCAAACCTTTTATTTGTACCATCAACGGTACCAAACTTTACAATATGTCGCAGCCGAAGTTCAAATGGATGGTTTCTGTTAGTTTGACAATTAGTTGACCAAATAATTGATTTTGACTTAATTTAAAAGGTTAAAATAGTAATTTTACATTTTTATAATTAAATAACCAAAATCAGATAATTAAAATTAAAAACCCATTTTCCCCTTCTTCCTCTTCATCCCCAATCTGCAAATTTGGGAAATCAACTGGAGAAAAAATTATGTGATTAATCAAGAAATCTACAGGCGAAAGTGAAAATTTCAACGAATTGCCAACACGAAATCTCTAAAAAAATGTGATAAGTGGTTTCTAGTTTCTTCTCAATCACTAGTGTCTTCGAAAGAGTAATGAAAGATTATGTCCAGTTCATACAATTGAATTGTGGAAGACTTCTGAATAGAGAAATTGCTTCGTTTAATAAACCTACTCTTGCATAACTTTTAATTGCACCGGCAAATATTGAATCCTGACACTCGCATGAGTCATCTTTCATTTTATAAATTACTTATTTCATCTCAGCCACCCATCCTGACCTTCCTAGGATGTCAATTAGGCAGCATACACGGGACCATCATGACAGTAATTTGGGTATTTATTTTTTGCTTCACCAAAGATCCCCCAAAGCCTTTAGCGAGTTTTTCTACTTTCATAGCTGTGACAGATGAGTAGGTGTTAGACACCTTGGCCATCTGATACTCATGGGTTCAACACCTTCAAAAAAGAGAGAAAAATCGGATCAAATAAAAGTAAGAAATTCTAGGATCTGATTTCCCAGATTTGTAGATTTGGGGTAGGGGCGGGTGGTTGTGGAGGGAGGTGGAAATGAGTTTTTAAGTTTAATTATTTTATTATAAAAAATATAAAATTACCATTTTTACATTTTAAAATAAGTCAAAATTGGTGGTCAAAGTCAATTATTTGGTCAACTAAATGTCAAACTAAAAGAAAGCATCTATTTGGACTTTAACTACGACATTTTAAAAGATTTGGTACCGTGAGTGGTACATTTTGCAAAGTTTGGAACCGTTGGTGGTACAAATGAAATGTTTGTACAAAATCTGCTACTTAATGAAAGACTTGGTATTGCTGTTGCAATTATCCCTAAATATTTTCCCAAAAGAGGCAAAACAAGATTGTGCTCCTCGCTCCATTCGAGACTAACAAAGCCTTTTATTTTGTCCTTGTAAGATTCTCATTATTCTCAAAATATATTATTCTCTCTATTTTTTAATAACATTATTTAATAAAATTATATTACACACGAGCTCAAAATTTTTCCTTATTTTTTAATTATAATTTCTCCATCAATCTACTATTCAATTCCGAATTTTACTATATGTACATCAAGATTTATATAACAGATTACATAATGTTACATGACACTCTATCATTTGCTAATTTAAAATACAATCAATTTTTTCCTTCCTTATCATATTATGTAATCCATTACGTACAAGTAGCAAAATCCATTTCAAAATACATTCTTCAATAAAAATGGAGTCCAAACATGCTCTTTGTATTCCTGAACTTCTAATTTTAAGCCATAAAAAATAATTATTTTGTGCCATCACTTATAAGTAAATCGTTTAGGCTTACCGCTTACACAAACATTTCACCCCTGCATCCTTCTAATTCAGGTGAAACAGCCTACTGACAGCCAATTTTCAAAAGAAAATCTTTCTCCCGCACGAACAAGCACGCAATTGGGAAAATTCTTGCCGTTCTTCTCGATCACATTGCTCAAATTCATTCATTCATTCATACCATGAAAATCCAGTAAAAATCCCATTAACTCGAATAAACTCTCTCCAGATCTGAATTCCGGACCCAATCGAATGGCCCGGATCTTCGAGTACTTCGTTGTGTGCGGACTGGGGCCAGAAATTCGGACCCTCGATGGTGACAAAGGCTACCATGGCACTGGCATCTTGTACTTACCTTTTCTTCTCGATCAGTACCCTCCTTCGGATCACTCTCTCTACCCACCACCACCCCCTCAACTCCCCACCTGCGTTTTGCCAGCTGGGGTTGAATTCCATTCATCTGGGTTCGATTCGAATGACCCTTCAACGTTTCCTCGGAGTTACCCTATTGTTTTAACTGAGGGAGATGGGTCCAAGATTTATGTGAGCTGTATTGCATTTCGGGATCCTGTGTGTGAGGATATTGCTGAGGCGTATCGAATTCCAGCTAATTCGTATGCGGACAAGTGTATTTGTTTTGTGTCACGCGGGCCCAGCTTCCAAATCCTGCGTGAAGCTTTGGAGGAAATTTTTGTTCTTTGTTTTTCAGCTTCTGGAAGTAGGTATGAATTGATCACGCTCCTGATAATCTCTAACAAGTAACAAGTCATTCTTATTATACTATCCTGTTATGCGTTTAATCTGAATATGAATGAATCTATATAATTATATCATGAAATTTGCCATTTATAATCAGAGGAGTTGAATTTTTGCATTTATCTGTAGTACTTGAGTTTAAATGGGGAAAGGCGCACTTTAATGGATGCACCATTGATTACATGGATAGTCACTTTCTCCGACTCTCTGGGTTCTCACTAGATCATTGGATCTTGTGGACTAGTAATTTTTTTATTTTTTGTATCGTTCTGCATGTGCGTGTCTGAATAACGGAACATCCTGTAGAAACAGATAATTTAGAGTAAAAAGACGTCAATTTGAAAACTTAGCAGCTGGCACCTAGTTAAACTTAGAAGTTTAAACAACACAATTTTGCTTCCATGTTCGCCTAATACTATAAAACATTCTCATCAGGGTTCTCCTAACCAGTTAAGGGAATAAATCCGCCCCGTCCTTTTTCTTTTACGTAATATAGATGACCTCTGTAGGCAGATCATTGAAATTGGAGAATACTACTATGGTCAAGTTTATAATTTTTGAGATCATGCTCAAACATGATAAGTTCTTTACTATGGGTACTGAGACCTGCTCATGACCAAAAGCAAGATTCTAATGCTTTAGCAAATGAAACAAAACATGATAAAAAGTTGTAAATATGCAGCAAATGATAGGATATTGATCAGGTATCAAATTGTTCAAGTTGCTTTTTATTAGTTTTATAAATTGGATTACCTAAATAAAACCTTATCCATGATCATAAGTTGTCCTGTTGAGAAGACATTAATGGATATGACATGATAAATCTGCTGAAAGGGCAATTTTGGTTAAGTTAACCCATTTTGAGAATATTTTCAAACATGATTAAGTTCTTTGCTATGCGTTTGTTATGGGTACTGAAACCTGCTCATGACCAGAAGCAAGATTTTGTTGCTTTAGCAAATGAGACGAATGAAACGAATCATGTTAAAAAGTTGCAAATATGTAGAAAATATAGGATATTGATCTGGTATCAAATTGCTCGAGTTGCTTTTTATTAGTTTTATAAATCCAATTACCTAAATAAAAACTTATCCATGAGCATAAGTTGTGCTGTTAGGAAACACAATAATGGATATGACATGATTAATCTACTGAAAGGGCAATTTTATAACGACAGAACATGAAACCTTTGAATGATAATGATACATGTTATCACTTGAAGAAAATATTTCTTTACTTATCTGATCAGGAGTTGAAATTTTTTATTTCATATTTCAGAAAGGAATGCATGAGAATATGTAAAAGTAAATGCATGAAATGAAAGGGGTTCTGAACCATATTCCTTTAGGATATTTCTGTATGATTGCCCTAATGAATGGGTAATCCCCTATTCCAACAGTATTTCCACCCTCAAGGGATTTTTGCGTTTATCTCTGAAATAAGAAAACTGAAAACAGAAATGAAGCGAATCTATATTTTCTTTTCTACTTTTGATTTAAAGAGTAAAAAACAACAATATATAGGCTGTGCAACTATACAATTGTCAATGTAACCCAGAACAGAAAACAATTAATATGCCTGTCAATCTAATCTAAAATAGGACATTAAGTTTGATTATTGGATCATAATTCCTAATTTAGCTCCCTAATATAAGAAGTTGAGTAAATAAAATCTCCTACACTATCGCAATTCCAGCACTTTCTCTCAACCTGGCTCATGGATGTTAGTCATGCTCAACTTGCTCATCAAGTAGTAAAACACACGTTTCAACAGTCCCTTAGCAAGTACATCAACCGGTTCTTCATTTTCTGGCATGCATGGCATACAAATAAGACCATTTCTAGTTTTTCATTGATGAATTATCCGTTGACCTTCACATGTTGGTTCTCATGTTGCTCTTTGATTGTTGGCTAGGTTTGTGGAAACTTCATTGTCACAATTGAGCTTCACTGGTGCTTCCTTTTTGATTTTCAACTATTCTAATTATCTTTTTATTAAAATAACTTCACAATTCCTTGAGAAACAACCTTAAATGCTGCTTTTGTACTATAATCATTTCCTACTTCTCCGAGCGACTGGATTTCCAACTGCCATGGTACTGAAACGTGAGGTTGACCTTTTACCATTAACAGATCTAGCTTCGTTACCACCATATATGCCTCAACTCTTATATGTTAACCCTTTTTGAAGACTAGACTTTCCTACAGTGCATTTAAAATACCCGAGTACGTTATAGATGACTTCCATCTATCCTCCTTGGGACGAGTGCATGAATTTTGCTCACTATGCTTACTATAACATGCTCGTGTGTGATAGATAGCTTAGTTTACCTACTTGTTGTTCATTATATCACCTCTCTACTATATTTTTCTTCTCGAGTTTATGATTTGGCTCAATTTGAATATCTCGTGGTCAAGCCAAGCATCTCTGCATCTTCTAACTAGTTGACATACACTTTCTTTGAGAAGCTGAAATTTCTTTACTTGAACCATCTCCCTTCGAAGAGAATGCTGTAGTAGACCCAAGTCATATATGTTGTAGTCATTTGATAGTAACAATTTAGCTGTCAAATGTTGCCGTCATTTTTTAGGGGAGGATAATATAATTTACATGCTCAATAAGAACAGTGATCTTGCTATCCATAGAATGCTAGAAGAATAGGGTGTGATCCACTTGATTTTGGGAGAAGTTGAGGTCTTTATGAACTTTGAAAATCTGCGAAGCCATGCTCTAAGTGATTGTTTTAAGTCGTAGACAGATCTCTTCAGTTTACACTTTTACTTTTCCGTAAGAGTTCTCAAAACTCGGGGGTAGCTATATGTAAAATTCCTCATTGAGTTTTCTTTTAAGAGACTCGTTCTTGAGTTGTAGTTGATGATGAGATGAGTTAAAATTAGCTGCAAGAGATAGTAGGACCCTAACTATATTATCTTTGCCACCCAAGCGAGTGTCTCTTGGTAATCAATAACATATTCTTATAGCTAGCATATATGTTAGTGTCTATCCTTTTGCAACTAGTGTCACCTTGTCTCTTTCAATAGTTCCTTTGGCTTTTTTACTTGACCATGAAAGCCCACCCAAATCCTATTGAGGTCTTTTCTGTTGGTAGCTCCATGATTTCCCAATACCACTCTCCAAGAGCTTTCATCCCTTCAAGCATTGCATCCCTCCACTCCAGAATTTCTAGAGCTTCCTGTTCAGTTTTAGTTATATCCATATTTTCTTTTCCTATTTTGATTTGGAGGATAGAAGATAATACAAATACAAACTCATAGGCTGAAGAAAAATATTGAAAGAGGATATTACTAAACTATAATTCAATCTAGAATAGGAAACAGTTTATAGAGGATATTATAAAACTATCATGTAATCTAGAACAGGAAACAATTTATAAAGTTGTCTTGTAAAGGAAATTAAGTTGAATCACAGACCAACTCCCTAACATAAAGAAATAGACCCTATCACTTCACCCATAACGTTGATTGTTGAGTAATTCAAAAAACACAGAGAAGGAAAAAGCAATGAACCTCCCAGGTCTTCTTCCTACAAAAAGAAAAACAGGAAAATGAAGAAGGGGAGGAATAAAATTACTGAATGCTACCATAGGATTCATAGCATGTCTTCAGTTCTGCAGCTTCTGCCCATACATGTTCAACATACATCATCATCATGTCCAAACTGCATTTATGTTAAACATCTCTTTACATAACCAACACACAAACACACATACTAGTGCCAAATGATCATCTGTGCATATCGTAGAAATATCCTTGCATTTTTATCTCGCTCTCAACAAGGGATGCTCTTATTGATGGCCAGAAAGCTTACCACCTAAAGGAGGACAGATTAACTTGTCCGAGANAATCACGGACTAAAGCGCAGATTAGGGAATTGTTTTATCTGACATTGTATACTTGGTTCAATACTGAGGCTATTAGGATTTAGGCATATAGATGGGCTACCTAATTTCATGTCGTTCTTTTCTGAATTAAAATGATTGTACACTTCCCGTGTATTATGCATTGATTTATAAAAATTTTGATTACCTTTCAAAAAAAAAAAAAGAGCTTTCATCCCTTCAAGCATTGCATCCCTCCACTCCAGAATTTCTAGAGCTTCCTGTTCAGTTTTAGTTATATCCATATTTTCTTTTCCTATTTTGATTTGG
Organism: Fraxinus ornus; assembly: GCA_903798235.1. NCBI lineage: Eukaryota > Viridiplantae > Streptophyta > Magnoliopsida > Lamiales > Oleaceae > Fraxinus > Fraxinus ornus. Next base: position 67,312 of record CAIGRF010226135.1, on the reverse strand, counting down.
AGGATAGAAGATAATACAAATACAAACTCATAGGCTGAAGAAAAATATTGAAAGAGGATATTACTAAACTATAATTCAATCTAGAATAGGAAACAGTTTATAGAGGATATTATAAAACTATCATGTAATCTAGAACAGGAAACAATTTATAAAGTTGTCTTGTAAAGGAAATTAAGTTGAATCACAGACCAACTCCCTAACATAAAGAAATAGACCCTATCACTTCACCCATAACGTTGATTGTTGAGTAATTCAAAAAACACAGAGAAGGAAAAAGCAATGAACCTCCCAGGTCTTCTTCCTACAAAAAGAAAAACAGGAAAATGAAGAAGGGGAGGAATAAAATTACTGAATGCTACCATAGGATTCATAGCATGTCTTCAGTTCTGCAGCTTCTGCCCATACATGTTCAACATACATCATCATCATGTCCAAACTGCATTTATGTTAAACATCTCTTTACATAACCAACACACAAACACACATACTAGTGCCAAATGATCATCTGTGCATATTGTAGAAATATCCTTGCATTTTTATCTCGCTCTCAACAAGGGATGCTCTTATTGATGGCCAGAAAGCTTACCACCTAAAGGAGGACAGATTAACTTGTCCGAGAATAATATTTGTGATACCTGAAGGGTCTGTGAAATGCCTAGTGCCTATTTTGTTTACATTTTTTGTAAGAGACCATGATGGACTTTGCCAAAGGTTGTATTTTGCCTATCTGCTGCATGCTGAATACATGATTTTACAAGAACTAATGTAAAGAGACACAAATATTGGCGACATAAGTAACTCCATTTTAATATTCAAGGATACCATAATAAAGATGCATAGTATGCTGTTGCAAGGTCACGTCACTTCGAACAGAAGTTTTGTTTGTTTCCTTCTATTTTCTAATGACTGTGGAAGTTTATTAGTATATTCTTTGGAGATAAATCTTCATGTTATTTCCATCTATTGCAATTAATGTGCTAAGCTTTACAACAATTTCAGCAAGCCATTGTGGGAAGTCATAGCATATTTAGTGTCCAATGTACCTTTGCCTACACCTGGGAAGGATCGAGTGCTGTTTGCTATTGAGAATAGCCTACTTGCAGTAGAGGTTCCACCAAAGGACGGGCTTCCTCATGCTGATGTATGTCTACTATTATAATGTCTCAATCAGGTTTTGTTTAACTAATTTTTGCTTTTAGGGTAACTTGATTTATCTTTTCTAACACTATTTGACTAGTCACTGTCTATTTGGCAGATATCATTCCAGCCTTTGGTTCAGTGTTTGGATGTTGATAATTTTATCAAACTATTTACAGCTGTATTGATTGAAAGAAGGATTTTAATCCGGTCAAACAAGTATTTTCTTTTGCCCTTTTCATAATTTTGTGCAAGTTGGATATGCAAGTGATCATCTTTTCTTGAATTTGGATATTTTCAAGCATACTTACCAGTTTCTGTTTCTTTCATATATTGTATGCATTACCTGTTTTGACCATACTTTTTCCTTTATTGCTTCTGTGTTTTGAAATATGGTACATGTTTTGGCTCAGTATCCTCGTTCCCCCAATCCAGCCCCACTACCTCCATCACCCACCTTTATCACTGTCAAGATTGAAAAATAGTACTCCTCAATTAGTGCTCCATACCTCCTTTTTGCTCGAATTTCACGAATATTGCAAATAATCGTAAATCAATATATTTCACTGGCATTCTTTCGAGCATTTGATCATTTTTTGGGTCCATTCTTTTGTTGATCCTTTATGCCGTGTCTCCTTGGGATCTCCATTCAATTCTTGGAAGTTATGAACTCTTTTTGATGACGACTTTGGAAGGGTACTGATGATTACCTAATCTTTTAGGCATGTATTGTTTTTCTATTTTGTTTGTCTTTGAATCATATGACTCACAAGTTATGTACCAATTTTCAGTGGTCAAAAGCTGCTATGAATTCATTTTTGTATTGCGTTCTAAGGAAAGAAGATGCAGTTGATTGATTACCCTATATGTTGAAAATAATTTGTACTCCTGTATTACACTAGACATTAGCACACTGTAACAATATCTAGACTTACAATCCACCATTCATATATGTTTTATTCCCATTTATATTCTCCCATGAGTCGTATGGCCTTGGACAAATACCCTATCTTTTACATATGCATCCTGAGAGCGAGAGGTGGTTTGTGTCTGAAATGAAAAAAACTGAACAAATTAGAGTTTAACTTGTTTGCTGATACTTCACATATTTTACAAGTATGGTAAGTCTTAGCTGAGTTGAGTTGAGTTGAGTGGTACATGGACAAGGACCCTTCAATTGTTTTTCTTTATTTTCATTTAATATATGGCATGTATTTACCAAGATAATATGTTGCCTAACCTACGTACTTATAAAAGATAATATAATGTATGAAATTTTACTATAATAAAGATAATAGATATATAACATTATAAATGGACAGCTGCAAAAAAATATCAGATTATAACTGTATTTAAAAGGAATAGTTTCATGTTCCTTCTAATATATTTTAATTTTTTGGTTAATGTGGTGTGACTTAAGAAAAGAACATAAAGGGATAGAATTTGATATTTCTTCAAGAGTAAAAGTCATATCTGAGCTGTATCATTTTTTTGATACTTGGTTTTGGTCACCATCCATCACAAACGTGGATGTCTAATTTATTACTCTCGTCATCATTGCTTCATAAGCTGAACTTATCAAGATAAAAAAAAATTGAATTTATACTTAAATGTGTTCTCCTTGTCCCTTGCTATCCTAACTATGCCCTATGCATGGTTTATGCAGATATTCCGTTTTAACTCTTGTATCGGAGGCCATATGTCATTTAATATATCCATTTCGTTGGCAGGTATGGTTTCTTAGTGTTCTCTTTGATATGTCGCTAGTGAGCAGTGTTGATAATTCTATATTTTAATGTGCCTATAAATACTAAGATCATTATTCAAATCTATGAGAACTTCCATCTGATCTTTGAATGTTTATTCTTCTGAAGCATGTCTACATTCCGCTACTATTTTTCAGCGGAGTAGACTACATTGATGCTCCCACGCCATATATGATGGGTCTTCATTCAGGTGTTGATACTTATGGACTGATGATGGACGGTGTAAGTCCTGTCTGTGGATTTAATTTTTGAACCTGCATTTCACATGACAAAGTTTCCTTTTTCTCGTTCTTCTGTTTTTCAAATATTTTCGAATTAATCACCTGTTATCTGCACGATGTTATTTTATTCTATATATATTATATAATCTTTTGTTTTCTTGTTGTGAGGATGCCAACATTTCACTCATGATGTGTATTTGATGATCATTTAAGGTATTGCTAAGGCTGTCATGACTATATGTTCAATCTTCTGAGGCCTAGAAATTCTTGTCCTTTGGGATAGTTTTCTTTACAACTTAGATGCATTTTCCAACTTATTTGATTTTCAAGAAGATTTTTTCAGTGCTTTGATAAATCATATTTAGGATTGCTTGTCCTCAAACAACAAAGAAAAAAAAAAGGGAAAGGGTTGATATGTGGTGGTTAGGTGGTGCAATTAGAGTATTCGAGTAATGGCTCTTAGATACTGGACTCAAGAGTGCCAAGATGATTTCCGACACACACATATATATATATGAGGTCACGAATTACAGCCAATAAGTAGAATAAATTACAATATGTAATTCGAAGACGAATAGCTGTAATAGTATGTGTAATGTACATTATGACATATAATGTCTGCATGAGAAGGTTGTTGTTGGAGTTATCTATTTACTAACTTCAGTTCTGATGTTTTTAAATATAAAACCTCATTTTCTTTACATCTGATAGTCTTCAGATTTATGCAACAATTTTTCTCTTTTTGATACTTAAGTTATTCTTACATAAATTTTTCCTGTAATTTTTTATGCTAATAAATGGGAATAGTACCATAAATTTTCAAGCAGCAACCTTTGCCAATCCTCAGAAGTGTTTATTTAGTCAATTGACAATGTTAATTTGATTTTTATTTTGACTGTATCTGTAGCCAAAGAATCTTAGTCCTTGCAATATAAATCTCACAGCTGCAAGATATCGTCATGCATGTGCTGTTCAATCTAATATCACAATCGTGCTTTACTTAAGATTTAATATTTTCCCTCTAATATGTTGTAGGTAGTAGTGGTTGACCTTGAGCATAATCGCATCACTACATCAGAGGACATTCCTCCCATACCAGAACCAGAATACAGTTCTTTAAAAGATGAAATTATGAAATTATTGTATCCAAATGTTGTTTTGATAGACCAAATGAAGGATGATTATTTCTCTGAGCAATATCCTAGAAGCAGCAGCAGGCCTTGGGGAGAGGATCACAACCTCCAACTTAGGTGATTCTTGGTGGCCAACTCAATTTTTTATGCACTTCTCATTGATGGGCTGATATATATGCCTTAGCTGCCTTTAGCCTGGATAGTTGGGTTATTTGTCTCATTCTCGCTCTTGTATTTTACTTCAAGATACTATTAATTTTGGTCAGTAATATAAGAATTGTTCAAGAATAAATCTAGGAGTTATGATATGGATCATTGCTGATCCGTCTCATAATCCTATGGTCGGAATTTTATGAGTAGTCCAACACGGTTAGAGATTTGGTTAACGGAAGTTTGTTGTCGAGGTTTCTGAAATATTAAATACCTGTTTTTGTTATTTTTACTTTTTTGTGATAGGTCACATGCAATATTTGAATCTTTTAATTTACCTGGGTATTTTTTATGTTACATATGATTCTGATCGGTTTAATAGCTATTTTCTTTTATGGTTCATATTCTGGATTGGGTTCATCTTTTGTTTGTTTGATTCGAGGGGAACCATTGCTTATCATAAGGAGTTATTTTTACTTTATGGTGATAGGTCACATGCATTAATATTTGAGTCTTTTGATTTACCTGGGTATTTTTTATGTTATATATGATTTTCTAGTTTTCTGAAGTCGATTCTAAGTAGTTGAAATAGCCTGGTGAGCTTATGCTCAGTCATGTATCATGTTATGATGATACTCTGTTTACTGCAAATGTTACTTCTACTCATTTAATGACGTTTTAGCCTGTCAATGCAGGGTAGCAGATTGACACAAAAATCTTATTTTATATTTTTTTGATGTTTACAGGTTCATATTACTAAAATTCTTTGCATCAATTTTAGGTGGCTATCGCAATTTCATAGTATGAAGCTCATACCTTGTCCTTCTTGTATATCAAAGTGTTGATTCAGCAAGTGAACATGATCCTTTTCTTTTTCCAGGAAAATACCGCGACTCATGTCTTCAACACTCAGGCTTTCTTGAAGAAGCGATCTCGTTCAACAAACCAACCACCAGATCCAATGGTATGTTTTCATATAAGTATTATAAACCAGTCTTTGCTGACTTTCTTATGATTGTGAATTTAACTTCTAATTCCTTTTTAATATCTAGATGTAAGGTTACTGAGTTATTTATCTTGCTTGTGATTTTAACAGATTACCCAGTTCTTAGACTCCCAGGGTTTCTTAGATTATTTGGAGAGAGGTCTTGGGTCTGAAGAAAACGGCAACAATCTCCTCGATAAGTTACAAGATGCAATTGGCAGGGGTCAAAATCCTTTATCAATTCTTCCCTCGCTTTCGGCGGAACCTGAAATTGTAACTATTTCTGATCCTGGTGTGGGAATATCAGGTAGAGTTTTGTTTTTTTAATGGATACTGCCTTAATTATCATCGATATTTAGGGAAAACATGTCAAGGTATCTTCATTTAAATGTCGTCCTACTGCATTTTCTTCTTTGGTATCAGGATCAGGTGCAAAATATTGTTATGATAGGTTTCCGTCAACTAACAGAACAGAGGAACAGGAAGAGAAGAGGAAACAGATTCTAGCTGCAGCAAGTGGGGCTCTTGAATTTCCTGGAATCCATACTCCTAGGTATATGAAATTATCCCCTATACTGAGATCTAGATGAGATCTAGACTGTTGTTAAATATCTCTGTCCAGTTTGTTTGCTTCAGATTTAACATTTTTTATTGTTTCTTTAACCAGTTCACCTTCGGTGCTTGCTGGTAGAGACCCTAAAGCTGAAAGCTTAAGTCCTAGAGAGAGAGCTGTGAGTGACATATTATATAATGATGATACTTGTGGTTTTTGACCTAACTTTTAGCATGATCTTAAATGGCTGGAATGTTTATTTCCTATAGGCTGAAAGGGAGCGCATGGTGCTGGACATCAAAGTGAAGCTGCAGGTGAAATGTTTTTTTCTTTACATCACCTTGTTCTGTTGGTAGTCTTACTTTCGAACATACATTTCTTTACCACTTTAACTGTTACTTCAACCAAAATTGTCCATTTTCAGCGTGTTTGGCTAGCTTAAAGGTTATTTGAACTTCATTTTCGGTTACTTTGTGTTTCCAACACATTTTGGGAGATTATTTTTTTCTTATGAGTAAAAAAAGGTTACTTATTTTCACGGTAAGACTGATATTACTTTAAATTATTCTTAACTTTTTGATAAAAAAAGAAAACGAAAAACAAATCAGGATGCCAAGATAGCAGTGCATTCATACTAAGATGGATAAGATTAGAAAAGAGGATATACACACCTACAAGTGGATGTGGTGCCTATTGATGATAAATTAAGGAAGATTTAGGTGGTTGGGTCATGTTTGGTGTCAACATGAAGAGTCCCTTGTCGACAACAGTGATATGATTTTTGTAGATCAATATAGGAGAAGGAGGGGTAGACTAAATTAATGGATCAAGTTCCTTTAGATCTCCCTGTAGATAGCAATGAACAAAGTGGAATAGCAAAGGATTTATGTAGCCGATGCGAAATTTATTGGAAATAAGGCTTAGATTGTTGTTATATTTTATACATAGCTATTTACTTACAGGTAAACTTGAAATTAAATTTAAGCTTAGCCAAACACACTTTGTAGTGTCTTTTGTTATCATTTATGCTATAATGGGATTTTTTTTACCACTTTATTGTAGTACTTATATGTTTAAGTAGATCTTGTGGGTACATTTGTATAAGCTGTGATCCAACTTACATGGACTTGGCACTTTGGGGCTCCATACCCGTGTCACACAAAATGAGACCAACATTGGTGTGGAATGTGCTTTGGATTCAAAACTTGGATGTTAGAAGTTATTGACACTAGGGTTTCAAAGCTAAATATCTTGTTTTGTTTTTTATTTGTGACTGCAAATGAATTTCTTTCATTTGAAATTTGCTGGTTTCCTTTTTAATTAGGGGTTATGGTTACGTCTTTTGAAATTGGGAGCAACTGATGATCCTCTTTCATCATTTGAGTATGGAACTATCCTTGGTATGCTCTCATGACTAGACTTATTTTCATCATAATTTTTGTGGGAATAGTATCGTATCATTATTGGCGTTGTAATTTTTCTTGAATGTTTAAGGATGTACCAATTCACTGTCATATTCTTATTGATTTATTAGCTTTGATTGAGTCTGATGCTGAGGGAATTGGCGGCAGTGGTTTTGTTGAATGTATAAGAGAGCACATTCATTCGGTATGTTCTCTCAACTAGGACATGTTGATGCATTTCTTGCAAGTTGATGTTCTCTCTCTTTCTTATATTTAGTTTTTCCACAGGGATGGACCTGTCAATTGACCGATGAGCAGTTTATTGCTGTGAAAGAACTGGTTTGTTTAGCTTATATTTTTTGAATTTGAATGAAAGACTGAACTGTGTTGCTATTTATAGCATAAACACAATTTACTATGTCAAAGTATTTTCGTCTACTCTTGCTATTCATTACATTGCATTCATCTTCCAACGATGGATCTTTTTAACTTCTAATAAGGGGGATACATATTGCTCTCTGATCTAACTTTAGAAACAAAAGGAATGGATTTTATTTTATTTATTTATTTGTGAGATGGAACCGCTTCCAATCTATCATGGGTAAACCTTGAGATTTTAACGGAATTGCTCCCGTTACTGTATCTTTTTTTTAACATCATATAATACATTTTAGTTGATATATTTCATAAATCTAAAATGAGTGAAGGATTTGCAATCTCTTTTAGCAGGATATATATGGAATTTTCTTTCAGTTCTCACAATAAGCTACAGATGAAGTCCTTACCCTTAACAATGCATAAATTACCAGCTGGAAAATAGTAAAACTCAAAATGCAAAAAGATGACGGGAATTATAGAAAAACATCACATATTCAGTCCATAAATGCTGATTATCTCAGGCACAACCTTAGCACTATTCTTCTATAGAGAAAGTATAACCCAGCTGACAGGTTTATAGAGAAAATAGCAGTTCGCACAAAACAGTATCTGAACTTTCCACTATTCAAGTGAAGCAACTGATTTATCTAAATGACTCCTTGCTAGCACTACAACATATATCCATGGACTGGTGCTGTAGGCCCAAAGCACAGTTCACACATCAAAATTATACTCTACTATTTGGAAACTTGATGCTCCATTCACACAAGCCCCTTTATGTGCAAAGTGCTTAGTACTTGAACTGAAACCAATTATGTTGACGTAAGATGTACACAAACACAACTACTATCAAAACTTGTGGTACCTTCAACAAATTCAAAAGGAAAAATATAGCATATAAAAATAAAAAATAGTTGTAATATATTCTAGCAACCAAAGATCGTATACGTGCAACTTTTTGATCTAAATACAAAGCATAGTTTGCACTGGTGGAACATTTGAAAGGTTATGATCTGATAGTAATTCCTTTGGTGAAACTACAGCTCAAAACAGCCATTAGTCGTGCTACAGCTCGTAATGACATGGCAACTATTAGAGACGCCCTTGAAGTGTCTGCTGAGATGTACAAAAGGGACATGAACAATGTCTCTGACTATGTTCAGCGACACCTTCGTTCTCTTTCCATCTGGGATGAGCTACGGTATGCATCTATCATGTTGTATACAGTATATCTTTCTCTTCAAAACTATTTTTACCCTATGCTCCTGTTTCATGTAGATTAAAATCAGATTTTTGGTAAATTTTATTAGAAGTTGATGAAATGTGTGGTTGAAAAGTTGTGAGCTGCATAAAATGTGATTAAAATTAATTATAGATTTCGACTTGAGATTAAAATCAGATTTTTAATCTATACCAAACAGGGGCTATATGTTGCTATCTTCATCAATTTGATGTAAAAACATTCCCTTCCATTTGTTTGCATGTCCTTTTTAACTTGTCTGGCGGGTTAGTATAACCCAGATATACTTCAGTCAAATCACTGTTTAATTTTCATTATTTTGAAAATGTGGAGCATGGTGCATTTTTTTATGTACTTTTCTTTGTATAGTACTTTAATATAATGATTTTGTTTCATATTGAGCAGTAGTGTGAAATTAGGATGAGCTTTTTAACCTTTCTAGGTCCCAAGTCATGAACATACTGTTTTAAAATATGTCTGTTTGCTTAATAATTATGGAACTTGATGATAAAAGACATCTACACCAAAAAGCTTTTGACTAACATCTCGATGCTTTTTGCAGCTTCTGGGAAGGATACTTTGACTGTCTACTGGACCGATTTTCTAACAAGTAAGGATTTCTTCATGTTGATGCTTCATTTCATTTCAGCCGAACTGTGCCAATCATTGTTTCATAGTGTAATATTAGTAAATTCATTTCTTCTGCTGCCCCCATTATGGGCTCCCTGTCAAACAACCTTCCTTTTGAAGTCTAGTAAGCCAGTATCAGACAAAAGCCTCTTATAACGCCCCCGTCTGAGTTATGGTGTTTCTTTCGACATCTCTGACCCAAATCCTAGTCATACTTTAAGGTCAGTGTAAGAATTATGGGGCAGGGGAACTGGTTTAGGAGATCTAAGTTGATTGAAAATGGGGGTAGTGCCGTCAGAGATGTAACTTGAAGGATGCTAGATAAATGGCTTTTAATTGTCTCTGGAAGGCAGCAACACGGAGCTTGGGATAAAAACAAACAGTTTGTTATATGACATCTACATTGTATAAGAATATTTAAGGCTATTACAGGTTGAAACATTTGCTATACCTTCCGGAGCTGCCATTATACTGCAGGCAGGAATAGTGATCCCGGGAGAGGGTTTGATTAATATATTTTGTCGAAAGGAAAAGAATAGACAAAGAAATATTGTCGTGACACAAAAGTTGTACTTTGACTCTCAGAATCTTTGGATGTAGAAGAGGAAGATGGTGGTTTGGGCTTCTAGAGAAAGAGATGAGGGCGGATATGTGAGTTTCATGTTATCAGGGTTGAACTCTCAGCGAAGGCTAGTAATACAGGAAAAGCCAACAGATCATTACATAACATCCACATTGTAGAAGAATGTTTAAGGTTATTAAAGGTCCAATAATTGCCTATACCTCCTGTAGATTCCATTATCATGTTAGCAGGAATAGTGACCCTGGGAGACGGTTTAGTTAATATACTTTGTCAAAGGTACATTAAGGTAAAGAGTAGAAAGAAATATTGCCATGATAAACTAGTTTTACGCCAACTCTTTGGATCTTTGGATGTAGAAGAGGAAGATGATCATGTGGTGGTTTGATATAAGTTTAAGCTCTTAGAGAAGGAAAAATGGGATTCTTTATTTATGTATACATCTTCAACACGCCTCCTTGTGTTTGGGAGAGTCGTTATTTGACACTTCAAAATTTTTTTCGAATCAATTTGGAAGTCCTTGTGTAGTTGGGAAAGTACCAAAAATCACATAGAGAAAGATCTTCCTTTCCATTGTCAAGACAACAGAGCCATTTGATGAAACTTCTCTCTTATTTTGTGTAGACCACTTTTACTTTTTGTGTGAACTACCATTTACATATTTATCCTGATGTATTAAAGCAGTCACTCAAATATAATCATATGCTTAGTAGGAAGAGAAGTCAAGACTTATCACAATTCTTTTATGCTATTGCTACTATTGTTTCAGGTCAACCAATTATGCAACATTAGTAACAACACAACTTATCATTGTCGCGACACATATGGTATTATTTGTCTCTTATTTCCTCATATAACTTTGCTCCTGTTTGTTTTTTTGACTAAATTCTCTTTTCTTTACTCTCTTGAAGGCTGGTTTAGGACTTCCTGACACTGATGCATGGTACATGATCGAAACCATAGCTGGGAAGAATAATGTTGGTTATAAGCATCTTGTAAGTCGCATCATATTTCAAGTCCATCACCTTCAGCTATTTTATGTGGTGTAGATATTGACGCAATACATATTTTTCTCCTCGAGTCCTGAGGTCTTATTCTTTGATATAGAAGTGTATAATTCTGGGGAAACTACCACGATGTTGCATGTTCTATTCCCAATTTTCCTGTTCATTTAGCCCCTCGTAACAACTTTTTCATATGCTTTTCAAAAGCTTTCTTTATTAAACCTAATAACACTTGCTCAAAAGAGGCATAAAAGGATTTAATAATGGTCCGATTGTAGAAAGTGGACCTAACTTATGAAACATTATGAACATAAGTATGATCTCTGTAGAAAGTGGGTTGATCCACTCAATTCAAGATATGATCTTTGTCGAAGGTGATTTGAATGTTTAAATGAAGCATTTTAATAGGAGATGTGTTGGCTTGGCTAAAAATGAACACTCAGTGTTTGAGGCAGTGCATGAAGAATCTGGCTTTGGGGATGGGATGAAAAGGTAAAATATTTTGGACTTTAGAATGGTTTATGATTTGGCATTGGTCTATACATAGTTTAGTAAAAGAGATTCATGGTTACACCAAATGGTAATTGGATGTGGGTAATGTTATGTCTAATAGGTTTCGTCATTCCAAGAAAGGTTGAAAGGTCATGCTACAAGATTTGTAAGCTTACTCCTGGTGAGAGCTTAATTTTGCAACTTAGGTCAACGTGATTGATGTAAAAAAAATTACCATAGAGGTTTGAGCGAATTGAATAAGATATGCTTATGTGAAATATAGTAATTTTGAAGGAGATGATAGCTTAATATTGAATATGGTGGCTTGAGACATTTGGAACCTTGCAAAGGAAGTATTTCAAATCTTGACCTAGCAAAGGAGGTAGGTGTAGAGTCAAAGTATGGATGTCTACTTAGACTAAATGAGAATGCACATAAACCTACAAAAATATAAATGTGGAGGTTTATGAGAAATATAAGTTAGTCAACTAATATGAGTTTCAAGAGTGAGGAAGACTATGAAGAGTATGATCATGTAATACGTATTAGTTTAAGATGGTATCTCTATTGAAGTATCAAAGTGTTTAGGTTGGTATTTTTGGTTAATGAAGTTGTTCATTGAGATGTTAAATATATAAAACGATGTTTAATGCATGGAAGAGGGTTGATGTAGTAATTATTTATAAGAATAAATGAAATATTCAACATTTGAAAATAAGAGGTATCTTGTACTATGAAATTATGGTCGAGGGTGGTTGGACATAGAGTAATGTGTAAATATATCAAAGAAATCCCTTTGGTTTGTGAATTTAATGTTTATCTACTTCGAAGATTGATAAAAAAAGTACAGATAAGATGTAAAATATCGCACATGTATATGATTTTGGAAAAAAATAACATGTAGTGGGTGCCTAGGAAAGTTTTATATGGGTACTAGAAAACAAATGAATTATAATGGGTATATAAAGGGTATGTTCGGTGTGGCTTAAAAGCCAATTAAAATTGAAAATATAGCCGTTATTGGGTCCTCTAATAAAAGTCAACAATAACGGTTATTTTTCAATTTTAATCTCTACCGAACACGCTCAAAATTTAAAAATGTATATGATAAAGCATACGTAAGTGTGAGATTTTGTGGGAATAATTGTTACGATGGGACCCGATCTTCGTGCTCGGTCGTTCTCATACGTACTGTTGCTATGGGAGAGCTTAGCTCATCTTATCCCTCACGACTTTTTGTCGTGTCCCCATATTCGAAACCCATGACATTTTCCTTAAGGTAGACTTAAGTTGAATCCTGAAATTTATTGGACAAGTTAATCAATTTGTACCAGGATTTAGCTTGTCTTTTATATGCAAATGTCTTGAGTTCGAATTTCGAGGGACGAGACAGAAAGCTACGAGGGGTAAAAGGGCAGATGCCCTTCCAAATCGAACAGTACATATGGTATTACGGCTTGGGCATGAGGCGGAGGCCTTAGTCGTTTCAATAATAGCACAATTTTCTATTACCATAATTTTGTGTCGACCGTTCATCCTAGTTCTTCCTCATGGAAGAATTTATGAGGCTTGTTGAATATGAGCTCTATGTGGTGTAAGTTATTCGTTGGTGACTAGGAGGGTAAGAAATCATGAATAAAAGAGCAATTTGTAATTTAAATATTTTAGGTTAAGTAGAACCAAAATGACGTATAGAATCTACATAAAACATGTAGAGAAATTGATTGTGTTTATTTCTCAACGATTGTACTATGTTACGAGTTACAATTTATTATACAAAGGAAGTTGTAAAAAGGAAACTTCTAATCTCCTAAAACTAGTAAGAAATCAAATAATATACTATACAACACTAATTATGGAAAGGAAGGAAATAATCTTTAATCAATCCCGCTTAATTATCGCCTTCCTTCTTATTTGATGTGATCCTTTTTTCCACGCTCCCTCTCAAGTTGGATCATAGATGTTAATCATGTCCAACTTGCATATGAAATCATTGAAGTTTTGTTGAGGTAGTCATTTGGTAAAGATATCTGCAGTATGTTCTTGTGTAGGGACATAGGGCATGCAAATAGTCCATTCCTCGACCTTTTCTTTTATAGAGTGTCTGTCTACTTCTATATGTTTGGTGTGATCATGCTGAATTGGATTGAGTGAGATATTGATTGCTGCTTTGTTATCACAATAGATTTTGATAGGATACTTTACTCTGACCTACAATTCTTCTAGAAGCTTTCTCAACTGCAATTCTTCACATATTCCTGGTGCAACAACTCTATACTTTGCTTCAGCACTACTTCTGGCTACAACATTTTGTTTCTTACTTCTTCATGTTACAAGGTTTCCCCCACATAGGTGCAATAACACGTGATTGATCTCATGTCTTCTATTGAACCTGTACAATCCGCATCCGTGAAGATTTCAACCTCCTTTTTACTCTTTTTGAAAAATAGTTCTTTTCCTGAGGAACCCTTAAGATATCTTAGTATATTGTAGACGGCCTATAGGTGACTTTCCCTTGGAGAATGCATATGCCGATTTACACGGCTCACTGCAAATGCAATATCAGGTCTTGTGTGTGACAAGTAGATTAGCTTTCCACTGGCCATTGATATCTGTCTATTTCCACTGGATTTTTCACATCTTTAGGTTTTTGCCCCATTTCCACATGTGTATTGCTTGGTTGACAATCTAGCATGCCGATTTCGGTTAAGAGGTCGAGAACATACTTTCGTTGTGAAACATTGATTCCCTTTTTTGATCTCGCTACTTCCATTCCCAAGAAGTACGACATTTGTCCCAAATCTTTTACCTCGAAATCGGTGGCTAGACATTTCTTTAGTCTTTCAGGCTCCTTTACATTGTCTCCTGTCAAAAATAATATCAACGTATACAATTAGGATTGTCTTAGTCCCATCATGAAATTGTTGGTAAAACATAGTATGATCTGACTATCCTTGTCGATATCCTTGACCTTTCAACACCTTTGCAAATTGCTCATGGGAACTGCTTAAACCCATATAGAGATTTCTTAAGTCTACATACCCGATTTCCTTCATCTTGTTGAATCCTGGTGGTAATGTCATAAAAATTTCGTTTCTGATTCTCCATTCAAAAACGCATTTTTAATGTCAAGTTATTTTAGTGGTCAATCCAAATTTGTTGTGAAGGACAGAAGTACTCGAATGGTATTCAGTTTTGCTACTCGTGCAAACGGTTCTGTGTAGTCGATGCCATAGGTTTGTGTGTATCCATTTGCAACCAGCCGAGCTTTATATAGTTCTATTGTTCCATCATCTCTATATTTCAAGTTGAAGACCCGTTTGCATCCAATTGGTTTCTTTCCTTTCAGTAGGTCCAATACATCCCAAGTTTCATTTTTCTCCAACGCTCTTATTTCCTCCATTACTGCTTCTCTCCATTTAGGACTTTCTAAGGCTTTTTTGATATTTCTTGGGATTTATGTACTGTCAAGATGAGATGTACGGAATCCTGTAGACAAAGCATTATAAGATATGAACTTTGAAATAGAGTGGAGAGTAGACTAGCATCTTGTTATCATTTTGTTTTCCCACATCTTCCCTTGGGTTCAAGTTTTCTTTTGTTAAAGACATAATAGATGGTAGGATGGGATTGATGTTTGGCGGTCTAGGCACGTGTGTAGGTTCAAAATGAGTGATATCGAAATCTAGAAACCGATCTTCATGTAAGGTCTCCCTCTGAAGAAGTTTTTTGAAAACACGGAGTATCTTCAAAGAAGGTGACATCGAGATTTACAAAGATCTTCATGGAGGGTCATAGCACTTGTAGCCCTTTTGAGTAGGGGAATATCAAATTAAGATATATTTAACATTCAAGTATCAAGTTTTCCTTTGTGTAAGAGTGAATATGAACAAAAACAGTACATCCAAACACTCGTAAGGGTAGATTGGAGTTGAGGCGAGAGGTTGGAAAACTTTCTAAAGTTTTTGGAGAGGTGATTCGAAGTTTAAAATACGACTAGGCATTCTGTTGATTAGGTAGATGGATGTTAGAACAGCATCTCCCCAGAACATTTTGGGCATATTATTAGTAAACTTCAATGCGCGAGAAACTTTTAGAAGATGTCTATTTTTACATTCGGCAATCTCATTTTGTTGTGGAGTGTCGACGCAATAACTTTGATGAATTATTCCACTCATTTGGAGAAAATCCACCATGGTGTTATTGAAGTATTCTGTGCCATTATCCGTACGTAAAATTTGAACGTGTTTGGATCTGGAGTGAAAATTGATGATTACATAACGAACATCTGATTTATCTTTTAGTAGGTAAATGAGCAAATTTGAGTTTGGTCGTCAATGAACGTCACAACATATTTTGCACGAGTACGATTGGAAAATCTTGAGGGCCCCATAAATTGCTATGGATCATAATGAATAGCTTGGAAGGTTTATATATGGATGTTGGGAATGATGTACGTTGGTGTTTTTGCAAACTAACATAGTTCACATTGAATATCAACGGACTTCTTATTCATAAATATTGAGGGAAATATATGTTTTAGGTATTGAAAATTTGGATGACCCATCTTAAAATGCCATAACAAAATTTCACTATTTTTAGAAATAGATGTAGTATCACAAACTGTAACTTGACGTTGTTTACTCATATCAGTCTCTTTAAAGTAGTCTCTTTACAGTTTGGATGACCCATCTTAAAATGTCATAACAAAATTTCACTATTTTTAGAAATAGATGTAGTATCACAAACTGTAACTTGACGTTGTTTACTCATATCAGTCTCTTTAAAGTAGTGGAGTTCTTTACGTTCCTTAGCACTGCCAATCGTCTTCCCCGATAATAGATCCTGAAAAACACGGTGAGAACTGAGATGTGAGAAATATAGCAGAATAATTTGAATTTTTTGTCAACTGGCTTATAGAAAGTAAATTGCACGATAATTTTGGAACATGAAGGACAGATTCTAAAGTTATAGAATCATAAATTTTGATACTCTCTTTTCCTGCAACTGACGATAGTGAACCATCTGCAATTTTAACTTTCAGATTGCTGGCACAAGTAGTGTATGAAGAGAATAAGTGGTAGGAGTTCGTCATTTGATCAGATGCTCCTGAGTCAATAATTCAAGGAGTTTTAGATTGTGTGATAGATTGTAAGGCTCTCAAGAAATTACTTCTTTGTGGACTAGTGAACCAAAAAGGTTATCTGTGGAGTTCTAACTCGATAATTGGAGATTACAAAACATTTTGTAGAGTTGTTCTATTTGCTCAATATTGAATGCACTACTCGACTCGAATTTTCCAGTTTGGCAATCAGTAGAAGCTTGGTATCCACGATTTTTGTTATTGTCTTCGTTTCCAATCACTCGGTTTACCACGTATATCCCAGCATGTATCTTCTTTATGTCGTGGTTTTTGGCAATGTCCACACCACGATCGACCCCGTTGTTGTTTTGGGCCTGTTTCGGTTCCCTTATTAAAGACGGCGGGCTCATTGCTTCCACTATTTTGCCCATTTTGTCCACTAGTTAGCCCATTAACAAACAGCTTAAACCTTTTAGAAATCAATCTGGCACTTCCATTGGAAACCTATATGCACCAGAGTCGTTCAACATGATCTTCCACTGCGTTTCTTCTCGTCTCACCTCTGCAAAGACTTCTCGTGGCGAGGAAAAAGATCGCCGACGAAGAATTCGGCCACAGACGTCATCTAGATCACAGTGGAGGCCCGCTAAGAACTCGAACACTTTCTTGTTTTCAAGTTTTGTTGTGTATCGCACACTATCATCCGAACACTTCCACTCCTCCTTCGAACTCAGGTACAATTTATGCCACAACCCAGTCATCTCCAGGCAGAGTAGTCAGTCACTTATTGATCCCCTTGCTTCGTTTGCCACAATTTTGATTTGATTCCGAAAATTTTGGAGGCATTTTTTTTCGTTTGAATGCGTCTCTTTCACAGCCTCCCAGACGTCCTTTGCGGTTGGAAGGAACATATACGTTTTCCCGATCGTGGGCTTCATGGAATTGACAAGCTAGGCAGTCACCATTGAGTTCTTTGACTACCATTTTTTAAGGAGAGCAGCGTTGGTTGAGGCAGACATCTTGGTTTCTCCGGTCAGGTAACCAAGTTTTCCTTTTCCATTAACTATTAGTTTTATCGATTGTGCCCATTCGTACTTTGGAAGGATGAATTCTCAATTCCTCCTATACTCATGGCAGTTGTGACCTCTGATTCTGATTCAGAGGTCATGGACTCTCTGTTATTTGTGGCTGCTTTGGCCATAGTTTGGTTAGGTTAGAAAATAACCACGCTCTGATACCAAGTAGAGAAATTGATTGTTTTATTTCTCAATGATTGTACAATGCCACGAGTTACAATTTATAATACAAAGCAAGGAAACTTCTAATCTCCTAAAACTTGTAAGAAATCAAATAATATACTATACAACACTAATTATGGAAAGGGAAATAATCTTTAATCAATCCTGCCTAATTATCGCCTTCCTTCTTATTTGATGTGATCTGGTTTTCCACAAAGCATATCATGCTTTCTTAAAGAGATTGAGATATTTAAGTTTAATTATTTGTAAAAAAGTGTCTAGCCATAAGAATAGAGTAAATTGGGTCAAATACGAAAGTGTTGCAAGAATTCTTTGATCTGGATATACCAATTAAAAAGGCAAGTTCTATAGAATGTCTATTAGACTGACCGATATGGTTTTATAAAATATAGTGTATGACCGCTAAGACAAAATATCTGTAAGATATATTAATATGCAAGTATAACGATACTAGAATAAATGAAGAAATGTGGATACATGTCAATCAAGGTAAGTGTGATTTAGATGGTAGATTCATGTCTTGAGTGCATTTAAAGATTCTCTCTCTCGCAAGTATGAGTACAAAGATTTGATTGTATAGGACCTTTATAGTAGATATAAAATTGGATCAGATGGAGAAAAGGAATTCACGAGTTTACCGGGAATCAAGTGTAGCTTTTTGTTGCCTGTTTTATTTAGATTTCATCATTGCACTTCTATTGAGTGGTAGGACACCGCTTGAGCTAACAGCTGGCTGATGAAAAAAATTCTGTGAATACGCTTTTTATGAATATTTGACTTCTATTGAGTGGTAGGACACCGCTTGAGCTAACAGCTGGCTGATGAAAAAAATTCAGTGAATACGCTTTTTATGAATATTTGTGGCAAGTAGCAACAATGATTTTTATCTCTTGCATCTGTTAAATACCTGATTACTCCATATCAAAGCTTTCTGGCATCCGGGAAATACCTGATTTGTATACAAGGCTACACAGTAACTTTTGTTTGGCATTGCATTTATATGGTACTGGCTTTCACGTGTTTAAAGAGATGAGGTAATCTGTGCACTCTGCTTTTGGATCCTCAGGGCTTAGGTATCTTGTCTCAAATTGACTGCCATACATTGACATGGGACTATTCATAGAAATGAGAGTTTAAAAAATACTTCGATCTCATCTGTCCAGTTGCCCCATGATTCGTGATGTAAAGGAGATTTATGTTGCTATTATATTTCTAATTACAAATATATAAAAGGAGCATGAAACCATTTAATTGGATTCGAAAGTTAGATTTAATTGGATTCGAAAGTTAGATTTGCGTCTATAATAACGAGGATACTTGGAGCACTTTTAAGTTATCCACTAGGATATCAAATTTAAGGTGAAAGGAGCTAGTCTACAGTTAATAGTTGGCCTTCTCCCCTAACGGCTTTACTAGTGATGTTCTGTAAATTCCTTTCCTTTTTCTACTTACCTTTGCATTTCTACGATTGTCTAGATTGCTTCCTATGAATAATCTTATGTGCCTGTTGCATTGGTATAATGTGAATCAGATAAAGCTTCGGGGATTTCTATCACATATTCGGAAAATATGCATTGGGTATTGGGGAATGCATTCTGCCAAATCTCAATCCATGTCTTCATATGGATTACCTTCTCCACGTTCACAAGATGCTGCTGATGGCACTCAGCAATCTGCTGAGGCAACTGGTGTTGGAAGGAGCTGGGTTCAGAGCATGTTTAGCAGGGATACAACCTCTAGAACCAGCTCTTTTAGTCGTGCCTGTAAGTTGACCTCTGATAGTGGCAGTTTACTTATATATTACATTTTAGAAGTGAATGCAATATAAAGTATTCTGTTGTATGACATGTTTCATTATTTACTGATTTAGTGTCAAATGAGAATGTGACTCATCACAAGCAAGATGTATCCGCGGCCGGGCAGAAAAAAGTGCAAACTAATATTCGAACACTAAGAGGTCATAGCGGAGCAATCACTGCTTTACATTGTGTAACCAAAAGAGAAGTGTGGGATTTAGTAGGTGACCGTGAAGATGCAGGATTTCTCATCAGTGGAAGTACAGACTGCACGGTAAGATCTTCTATCTGCGGCTTGTATACCATTATGCTCACAAGCAGAATTTCCACGTCTCTATCTTCCAACACATTAAGATAAAGAGATGGGGAATGTCTCACACTCCATCTCTGAACGCAATTATGAAGAGCGTTTTTGTACTTTCTAATTTTCAAAACGTGCAGGTTAGGATATGGGATCCAAGCATTCGCGGTTCAGAACTCAAAGCAACTCTGAAGGGTCACACTAAGTATATTTCGTACACACTCTATTTTATGGGGCAGGCTAATTTTTACATGCATGCATACATGCACAATAAGCATGGAAGGTGTACTTTTAGCAGCAATCATTTGAGTTTTTGTTTACTTATTGAAGTCTATGTTACCGTCTCTTTCTTCGCAGAGCTGTTCGGGCAATAAGCTCTGATAGAGGAAAGGTGGTATCCGGATCAGAGGATCAGTCCGTGCTTGTGTGGGATAAGCAGACAGCTCAGCTACTAGAAGAACTAAAGGGCCACAATTCGCAGGTTTGGTTGGGGCATGTCCTACATTGTATTCTTAATTTTATTTTCCTCTGCATGTTGAGAAGTGCCTTTTTGGTTTTTTTGATGAATTTGTTAGTTCTTCCCAAAACTTTCCATCAGAGCTATAATATGCAAAAATTGGAATAACTGAAATATAAAAGAAAGAGTTGCATCACTTGCATTGATGAAGAGGATCATGGATTGAGCTTATTATGCTTTGATTAAGATTTAGATGTAAGTTCTGTACATAATTAAGCAATGTTATCCGTACAAGTGATATAAGGTTGAAATATTCTGGAAGATTCCCTCAAACTTTCTCAGATCTAATAAGTAATAACAGTAGCTGTGAAGAAAGAATGCATCTTTTATGCAACCCGAGGCTTTCAGCGAATATTTAAACACTCTTTAGCCATGTTCTAAAAGGCATAAAAAGGTTCCACCTAGTCATCAGACCTTTTTAAAACTCCCTGCATATGGGCAAGACGTGGAAAAAGGTGGTCAACTCCTCTTTTAACTCTCCTAATGCGAGCTTGGCCGCCAAAAGGTGCTCGCCTTTTTAAATCTTTTTTCCAATTTTTTTGCAGCCATTTTTTAGGCCTAACGGATAATGTAGGTGTCGATACTAAATTAGTGCGGATGATTTCTTGGACCCATTTAACTCAAAAGGGTCATATGCTTTCAAATTTCAATTGTCTAGTTACAGGAATTATTTAGTAATTATAGTATTTACCATTTTAGTTGTTTGTATGCATTATTTTATGGTCATAGAATAATTAAATAATTTTAAAAATAAAATAGAAGTTTTTTTTTTTTTTTTTAAATTGCGTTCTCATCATGTAATAGAATATTGTTAAATTGCGTTTGTGATGTCTATACTTTTATTATATTATGATAAAGTAATTGTATTTCAATTTTATTCAATCAAGTAATTACACTTTATTTGATTTCAATCGAGTAACTCAATATGATTCGTTACTTGGATTGACAAAAATTGATGACATTGTAGTTAATACTGATATCCGTCATTTATTCAATGCCATCATCTAACAGTTACGCATCATAACTATCATTTAGTGTAATCTATATCATCGATTATCATTAGTAGGATTGGACAAAATTACCTTAATTGAAATCAAAATTGAAGTAACTTAATTGAAATAGAGTGGAAGTATAATTACCACAATTGAAATTTTGCCTATAGAGTATACATTTAGTTGCCCTTCTCTTAGCACCTCTAGTTAACTGTCAATCTTTAAAGGAAAATTCTAATTGTACATAATTGGTGCCCGAATTGACAACGCCACTTGTCAATTCGGGCACCCGTTAGGTAAAAAATTAGGTACTTCTAGCATGACTCATCTTTAAAACCTTTGCATCCTCGACCTTGTGCTATTAAAGTAGGTAGACATTTTTAATATCTTTTGTCAAATTGGACATTAAATCATCACATGAAATGCACATGCATAACATTCTAAGAGGAAAGGGAAAACAAACAAGCAAAGAAAAAAAGTACAATAATAATAATAATAATAAAATCACAATCTTCTAAAACATGAGAAAAGATGGAGCCTAAGCGGGTTTTAGCATGAGGAAAAAGCCTCGAGGAAGGTGTGGAAATGGTGATTAACTTTACTCTTGACCATCAAATGCGGGCCTAGACTGCAAAATGCATGTTTAGGCGCCAAAAGGCAAGCGTCTTTTCATAGTTTTTCTCCATTTTTTTTATAAAGTTCATAAACTAATTAAGTAAAATGAATAATTATTACAATCATGTTACATGTACATTTTTTTTACATTATTTATGACATTGTGTCACGTGACGACACATGATTGGACAATTTTTTTCCACCCAACACTTTGTGAACTCTAATGAAATGTACACAAAGATGTTAACCCCACAATGTAAATTTAACATTATTCTAATAATTAATAGTCTTATTAAAATAATTAAAATAAATGTCTTATTAAATAATTAATAATTGTCTATGAATAATTTCGCCAAAGCCCAAACATGACTAATGCTTGTAAGATTTGAGGCTTGACCTTGTCACTTGTCTTTCGTTTTTAACTTGTTTTATTTTATTTTATTTTTATTTATTAATGAAGACAAAAAAAAAAAAATCGACTTTTTGACTATCAAGTGGACTGAAACAATAAAAAAGGACCATTTACTAGGTGAATTTATAGGATAAGGAGTTTTGAGCCAAAACTTGGAAGGTTACGGATCAGTTTCACAGGGGTCCTATACATCAGGGACTAAATGTGTAAATTTCCCAGGTAAATATATTAAAATATGGGGACTATTTGTGCAATTTAACACTATTTAAAACAATTCCAAAACCCGCTCTCCTTATGACCTTCAACCTCCTACTCCACCACATGCATGTAAATTATACCTATACAGTGTATATATAACCATGTAATCTCTATACAAAATTCCTCTGGATCACAACCACAATTGAATTCACTCACTCCATTAGGGTTTATCCTATTTATTCGCCCATAGAAATCATTATCTTCTAAATTGTTGTCTTCTGATTGTATTGAATATGGGTCGAGAAAGCGGGTACGTTTTTCCGGCAGATCCTTCGGATGGGTTGAAGAAGAAGGGAGCCGGGTCGTGGAACTGGATTCTCATGCAATCTTCGGGTCAGGAAATCATATTGGAGGTTGATAAATATGCGATCATGCACCGCGTGAAGATACACACGCGTGATCTTCGCATCCTTGACCCGCTCTTGTCCTATCCTTCTACCATCCTCGGCCGTGAGAAGGCCATTGTCCTCAATCTAGAGGTTCGTTGTCAATTTTTTTATTTTTATTTTTGGGGAAATGAGTTTTGGGTTAAGATTGTTTGGGTGTTGGAACTTTAGGGATAATGAATAATTTCTTTTTTACTTTCCTTTTTTCGTGTATCCCGTATAGTGATGGCAACGGGGCGGGTTCGGGACGGGGCACCCCTGCCCCGCCCCGTCTTTGACGGGGTGGGGCGGGGCGGATTTTTGCCCCGTTTAATGCCCCAATTAGTTTTTTTTTTTTTTAAACCAAAAATCTCTAATTAAATACAATGTCAAAATTTTATAATCCAAAACAAACAATATTTAAAATAACTACATCAATATCTAAACCAAACAATGTCCAAAATTAAAGAAACAATGTTCAATTTTTTTATTTTTTTATTTTTTTTTAACTTGGCGGGGCGGGGCCCCGCC